>JAEUWQ010002000.1:0-41548 GCA_018524765.1 Podaxis sp. AQ799166
TTCCAGGACCCCAATCGTACTGTCATATAAGGCAAGTTGTCAATCAAAGTTGGACCATGTCCCCCCCGGCTTCCGTAATTATGGCAACCAAACACATGCATCCTTCATCTTATCCTCGTTGTGCGGAGATGCAGGAGGTCGTCTGTTTACAGTGTGGCTCTCGTAGCCAGGCCCCGTCGCGTGAAGTATCCCATGGATCGGTAGAAGAAGAGATCGAGTTCATCAATCGAGAATCCGAACGACTTGACGATCATATCCGCCAGCTCTGCGAGAAACGGGCACAACTTCGGCGGCGCCTCAACGATATCCAATCTTCTACCAGAGTACTGCCGCCTGAAACGCTCTCAATTATATTTCAACATGCCTGTGCCTCATTCAACGCTCCCAGCCCCATTGAATACCCGCGCCGAATCAACGTCAGCCCATTAATCCGTTTTGGTGCCGTTTGCTCGCTTTGGCGGCAAACCGTGTGGTCAACACCTGCGTTATGGACTACTATAATCGCGGATGTTCGCTTAAAAACAGCAAAGTCCAACGCAGCCATCCTTGACATATGTTTCCGCAATGTTGGAACACTGCCCTTATCCCTCGACCTCTGCTTCCTCGAGGAAGACCTTCTGTCATGGGGTGATATCCCGATCCCTATTCGGCCCATCACCGATCTCGTCTTCAACAGAGAAAACGCCGAAAAACTCAGATCTCTTCAACTACAGGATCCCCCTCTTGGGTGGATTCGTCTTCTCTCCAATGGTGGATTTGAGAACCTCGAGGTTTTTCAATTGAAGGGCGTTACTTCAGCTGTTAACGGGCTGAACATCACACTACCCAATTTGCCGGGTGTTCATCGGCTGTCTGTAGGTGATATGTGGCATAAGATCACTATCCCCTCGGCTGATGCCATAACGACTTTGGACCTCCCTAATACGAGCGTCGATGTCGGCGTAGGAATTTTCATCCAGTGCACCAACCTGATTGAATGCCACTTTCATGTCAATGATAATCCTGACCTTACTATTGAGGGTGCTGCCATCAACTCTCCTGTCACCTTTTCCCGTCTAACTCGTCTCACGTGGCCGTTTTCTGTCGGACGGAGCAATGGATCTCTTTTCCGTCATATTCGTTTACCTGTTCTGCAACAATTGCGACTCTCTTGTCCTTTGAGAGACTCCTTTCCTCCAGCGACACTCGAGGTGCTACAAGGCTTCTTAAGCCGCCTACCATCGACTCTTTCAGTCCTCGAGCTAGACCGTTGGTCATGCCCTGGGGACAACGTACGCCGCCTCTTCACACAACTGCCAAGCTCTGTCAAAAAGCTATCTTTAATTGACTGCTTTCAGAGCTTCACTCTTAACCTCTTGCGCGCTTTGACACCCAAACAAGGAGGAGTGAAGAGTCTCCCCCTATTAGAGAAGCTGTACATGTCGAGCGTGTCGAAGGCATGTTTACCGTACATCGTAGAGATGGTGGAGAGAAGGCAGGGGGGCGCCAATACACAGCTGGAGCTTGTGTTGCCGCAACCTATAGGTGGTCATTCGGCTGTGGCTGAGAGGCTAGAGGCTTTGGCTCGAGCCCAGGGTCGTCAATTCAAGTTGACATACATCGAATCCAAGTCCAGATTGTGATTGTACTGTATTTAGTTACATACTTGTCGGAGAAGGGAATACAAGCCAATCGATATGGTACACAATTAGCCTCAAAGGAGACGCGGAGAAAGCAGCGTGACGCATCAATGTGACAAACACCGTGGATTCCGGACCTCTGGCTACATAGTTTCTGCCTTCATCTTCAGCGGCCTTGTTTTCTTGTTTTTCGTTGTTAGAGTTATGGATACCCAATCCCCCGCGTCACGTACAACTCAGGTGAAGACCTCCAGAACTGAGCGAGGAGAAAAGGAAGATAGAGGCAAAGTATGTCCATCAATCTCTAAGTCAAAGAAACTTTCTGTTGCTTGGATTCGCTTCATACTGACTTCATTTCCGCTGGTCATCGACCTCTCTAGAATCACTCGACGCATAGGAGTACACGATATAAAGAGAAGTGAGGATTCAGTCTTCTCGTCCCTCCCTTCCACGACACACCTTCCTGTGAGTTTGTGCTGAATCTGTTGTTGGTTTCGTCGTCATGGACAAAAGGTACCAAGTAATGAGGGAAAGATTCGAGAGAGTGAATGCGGTGGGCTTTTCCTCCTCTATCATATCCTGTTTTGTGTTCTCTGATTTTGAGCTTGACGTCAGGTCAAGGAAGCGTACCAACGCGATCTGGAGCTTGCGAACGCCAAAATCCGGAAAATCCAAGAAGAAAATGAGTATGTAGTCTGTGCTCATTCGTATATAATTCTAGCTCATCATTTGGTTCGTTAGCCTCCTCCTGGATGCGATGCTTGCGAATCCACCACCATCCTTAATTCCTTCGGCGGTACCCCACTCTAAACACTACCAGTCACCCATAACACCTCACCCTGCTGCCCCCTCACAAGGCTACATGCCGAACCAAACACAATATCAGTCAGCACCTCCCCCTCCCCCACCTCCTGCGTACCAATATCCCCCGAGGTCTGAGCATCATGACCCCGCCCACCCACCACCACCGCCTCCGCACGGCTACCATTACTCACATCCGCCACCTCCGAGACAATATCAATATCCCCCGTATGCTGCGAACGATGGGAGGGAAGGCGGGGCTGGTCCTGGACATCATTACCCGAGTAGCATCGGCAGTAGCAGGTCGAGAGGACCCCCACCTGATGTAGGTTTTCATGAATGAAGCTTAGTTTGAGCGCTTATTAGTTGATGTCTACGTGTAGCACGACTTGCAAACGGACGCTGCGTATACATTGCGACCGGCTTATCCAAGAGTGACTTGAGTCCATGCAGATTGATTCCACTGTCTATTTGTACAAATACTAGACTGATATTGACTCGCTATGCCGCTTAACCATTGTCATCAACACGTCGCAATTGAAATTGAGCAATAGGCCCATATCGTCTCTATTACAAATGGCGTCAAAAATAGTTGGGATACCTGCAGAGGACAATAGCGAGGGCTTATCGATAAATATCCAGTGGTCCGGTGGTTTGATAGCATAGAAATTCCAGTGTCATCGCGAAGTGGTTTAGACTCAACCACTTTCGTGACCCGTGAATCAAAATCGACAAGATAACTCGACAAAGAATTGTATATTGATACACAACACAAGTACAAATCCGACTCAAATGTAAGTTTTGAATTAGAATACGACTATAAAAGGGAGTAAGAATACAAATTTAAAGGGAAATGAAACCACATATATAGAAGAGAAAGGGAATACGAGTGCAGGAGGGAAAAAGTGCTCAAATAAAAAAGGGGTAAAGTCTTCGAGTGCTAAACTCGGAAAGGCAATAAGTGTTCAGTTATGGGATAATGTGGGGGACAGACTTCTAGCGGTCAGATTCAGTCGGAGGGCACCCAATGTATGACTTTACTCTTCCCATGTCTGGAAACGTACTGTCCGCCCGAGCCTGTGGACTTTGGCTTGGAATACAAAGGCATGGATAGGTGCTTAATTGGACCGCCCCATTACGGGGTTCGGCGGAAATCTGAGATCGTGACATCGACAGAACAGGCAACCGCCGACACGCAGATACATATAGGCACACATTTTATGGAGAGAGAACATCTGGGAAGAGGAGCTGACTAGAGCCGCAGCTGTTGAGGATCCAGAAGACGTCTTGATTGATAAAGTTAAAAGATGCAGTGGTAGGGTAGACGAACCTTATTGTCTGGTCATCATACGCCAATACAGACTGGTCCTGAAAACCCAGAAATCTCTAGACGGGACCGTAGCAGTCCCCACATTAACATACACCCATGGTCTGAGAATGCACGTTATTTAGGTGTTCCCGTCGGAGTGTCATCCAAGCAACTAGAGTAGAGGCAGAGTTCCTTGGCATGTTCTGAGTCTTCCATAAGTCTAGCAATGGTGTGCCATTATAGAGCCGTGCTTCCGGATTAGACCTAGGCTCCGATTCTAGCATGAGTAGAGAGAGCTAAGGCATTCCGAAATCGGGGATGGGAAAACCAACGAGGTTGGCAGGTACAGCGGCAGGCAATGGCAGATGTAGGTAACTATTACTCCCGACTAGCAAGACCTTCTGGGTTACCGGAAGGACTTTTGAGGCTACACGGCCCACAATGAAGGTACAGACTAAGTGGGTCCTTCTAAAGGATGCTCCCGAGCTGGTCTAGCCTTGGTAGATGCAGCAAGTGTAAGAAAAGCGCGCAGCTGGTCATCCAACCCAAGGGAAACGGTGCTTTCCTACAGAACGAACCACCGCGGGGGGGGTTGCTATCGGAGAATTTTGACACAGAACGTTCGTGTTATGGTTGAGCTAATTGTGATGGCAGCAGTCGGTTTCGTTCCCGTATCTTCTTGATTCGTTTATCAGACAACATAGGATCTCGTGACCAATCTCCGGAGACACTAGGAGCTCAAGAATAAGCAACGATGAAAACACGCGATCTGACTCGGGAGGAAACTACGGTGCGGGGTCGGGACGGCCGAAGAAAGCCCAGAGAAAGGGCGTGTCTCCACTCCGAATAGATGTTGCGATCATTTCGAACATTTCGCCTTGGGTTTCAATCCCTAAACTTTCACCGAGACCACCGACGACGATCCCACGCCTCCATGCCCTCCTCTCGTAATCGAGGTTCTTGAAAGCTCTGATAGAAAAGTCCTGTAATTGATGTATTATAACTTTCGAGAAGAGGACAGCCGCTATGCGCTTCCCGATCGAAGTTATTGCCGTATCAATGGAGCTTTGGTGGTGATTATGTGGGTGTGGGATGTAGAGTTCCTAGGTGGTGTTCCAGTCGACGGGATTTTTGCGAGTGCCGAAACGGCTGATATCTTGGCGGTAGACGGAAGAATCACAGAACGCCTGTGTTATAGATTCCTTAAGAGCGACTGTAGACTTCCATGGCATTCGTCACGTCGGCAGCGGGGACACGACAGAAAAGTAATCTACTGGCATCGTCCTTTCTTCCGATCACAGAACTCTGCTATAGTCAAGTGAGAGAAATGGTTGGTCAATTGTCGGTCGTTGAGCGCAATATTGTGACTGTCTAGCAGAAGCCCGCCAGTCATGGTGATAGTACAAAGCAGGGTGCCAGAGGGCTTCCTAGGCGCTAATCCTCACTGCTAATTGATTGATTGGCCTCTTACCACCGCCCCAAGCTGCGACCTGTCCAGCATCAGTACTAGTTTTAGAGCAATTGTACCTACGGGCACAAGTAACAAGACCCAACCTCCTGGAGTGTCTAGATTTTTAAATCGCGTCCATACCAGAAGTGGGCGCCCAGACTAAGGAACACCATGCCCAAGTTCGTTCAACCGAATGGTGTTCCCTGTTTCTATAGTGCACCCTAAACCTCTCGGTTGGTTGGGAGGTTTGTATCTAATGGCCCAACGCATCGGTTCCTATACAGTCCTTGTTCACCGAAACCGCGACTGAATTGGCAAAGCATGCGAGTCGATGGCTCGGGCACACCCCCGCGTCCCAGCGCCCACATGATTTTGCAACCATGTCAACGATTGGGCTGGCGTCAAGCGCGTTACATCAGGTCCAACTTCCAAGTCCTAAAACCCGCGACAATAAGGGTATCTGCTAATACGACATAGGGACAGAAGTACAATACACGCGAAGTTCGCCGTTTCCAGGATATATCTATGTCCAATAGCGTCTATAGTGACATAATGAACGTATGCGGACAAACCCAAAGAACGAGAGACTTAGGGAGTAAATCCTTAGGAACATATGCTCCACCCGCCGCTCTCCAAGTAAACGTGCCATCGATTTTAAAGCGGGCCAGCATGGAACAGCGCTGAGATAGGAAAAGAGGGCACTAGCCCCGCCGTAAAGGCATTTGTGTAGATGGGTGTAAGATGTTGATCACCGAAAGAAGCCGAAAGTGCAGCCACTTGCTGTGCCCCCAGCCCAGAATCAATCAATGAACGCCCCCGCCCCCACAAACACTGGCATCTCCGTGATCGTCTCGCCTCACCCCGCAAGAACCGTCTATGGATCATGCGAGACTATCCCTCCACCCCCGTGTAACCGGCGCCGACCTCCCGCTACCGACCATCCCAACGTTCCCAGTACCAATATTTCCAGCCCCACGCGAGTCGGCACGCGAAGCACCCCTTGAAGTTACAGGACTTGTACTCGCCCGAGGACCAGCGTTTTGATCCGCCGCCATCGACCTCACCCACTTCCTCTTCGGTCGCCGCCACCTATACCACAAAAATCCGAGCGCAGCGATACTTGTTAAACCCAGACCTAGACCGACAGTAACACCAACTGCGATTGCGATGTTTGAGCGTCTGGCTGAAGAGGTCCCTGAGACGGGTTGGTTAGCGCTGCTATTTGGGTTTGCAGGGGATGGCCGTGTGGCGGTGGATGACGTTGAGGCTGGTGTGAAGATCGGTGGAGAGGAGGAAGGCGGGAGCGTCATTGTTGGGAGAGTTGGGATTGTTGATACTACACTGTTGTGGGGATGAGTCCGGGGAGTGTGGTGACGTTGAGATGGCGATATGCCAGATGATCAATACCGTGACATGATGCATATGTGTGGTATAGAAGATTAACAGTTGGGTAGGCGTTAGCTATGTTTCGCTGGTGACGAATACTAGCGGATAGACGTACGTAGCATTGGGGATAGTGATAATCATTGATGTAAGTACAAGCTCACGAGGGGTATCATTTGGAAGAAATGTAAGGGCGAACGTGGAAATGGATGGTTGTACAAGGTTGAGAATTGATGCAGAACCGAGGCTTGAGTCAAATATCGCGGAGATCGCGGTTCCATTTGTCGTTACTGTGATATTAGCTTGAGCATTTGACGTTGGTGATGTGAAAAGGTATAACGCCGAAGCTAGGTAGAACAAGCTGTATGTCAGAACCCCGACATTCACGAGCATCAAAAAAGAAGATCGAAATAGAAAACAAGAGGTGTTAATAGCCACAACATTGTGTCTTCGGAGAGAGAATGAACAGGTGATGATGAGAACAACAATGTCCTTTATGGAAGATCATCAACACTTTGGTGGCCGAGGACGGGGAATGATGCATGATGCAGCACCGGACGTGGAAAATGAAAACGAAAACAATGTCTTCTATGATAGACCGTGGCAAAAATAGACGTACCGCGAAATTGGAAAAACATCTGGGGGATGATCTCGCCCGTAGCCTGGTTTGGGCCTGTCGTGGATACTGATTGTGGCCCACCCTCTTGTCTAATTACCCTAGATGTGGAAAGCCGCGTTAGACACGCCTAGATAATAGTGGATTGCGGAATAGTGCACGCACCAGCCGCCATTACATCCTGCTGGGCCAGATAAGGGTGTATTTTGGTCACAGAGGAAAGGAGTATAGATGATCTGAGGAAGGTCTAGAGGTATCGTCATGTTTCGTGTGGCATTTGGAGATTGTGTGAGTGTTTGCGCGGGGAAGAATAGAAGGACGAATAAGAGTGCATATTGTAACAGTCCAGGTGAGGCCACGGGGAACGCGCGGGGGTAAGAGCAAGTTGGCACCATTCACGATGGAGTGTGGCCAACGTGACATCCAATGCAAAGTGAGTAAGGGTTAAGCGGGGGCTCCAAATTTCAAAAAGTCGGCTTGTCAAAAGTGCCTGGAGGTCAAGGCAACGAGAAGCCGGGAAGTAGCCGGGGTAGGAACAGCGGATTTCCTTGACAGTATTAGCGAGCGAGCGTCGCCAGGGTACTCGCGGATGAGTGCGTTATGGAAGGAAGGAAGGAAAGGGGGAAGCTAGTACTACTACCGCTGGACGACCTGCGTACTATGTACCAGCTTCGGAGAAGTGGGAGGACCAAGACCAGAGGAGAACAATCAGAAGTCGAAGGAGGACATGTCATGGCATGTTCTCGGGGTTTAAGTAATTTTGGGCGGCTGAGTTTATGGACTTCATATGACGGAATAGGGAAGTCGTTTCCAAGGGCAACTCCGCATTGGGACCTCGACCGGATGCTTGGTTTGAGGGTTTTGATCAGATTGGTGTTAGAAGGATGGATCGGTCAGTCAGTCAGATGCTTGCATATAGATAGACACCTCGCATTTGCCAGCCAAAAATGTCCCCTCTGCGATCGGCATAGGGCGGGAATACTATACTCGGGAGTTGGTAGAGGTGGGAGGCAGAAGGTGTGGGAGGATGAGAGCCGCATGACCCCGTCAAGAACGGTTCGGGAGCAGAACCGGGACTGGAATAGACTGTGATATTTTCGTGTGATAGATGCTTGTTTGCACGCGAAGGAAGCTTGGCTTGGGACAACGTGCTGTCGGAGGCTGTCGGGTGCTCGGCCATAAGCACTTAAATTCCCTTGCTTGGCAAGGGTTTCTGCACCCCCGTAATAGGACCCAGTTTTCGACTCATCGCGTACATAAGTAAAAACAATCTTATCTTATCTACACTCCTCGTTCCCTTACCTCCACAATGTGACCCTCGAGTTTGGTACCTTTACCTTCTGCTAGTTCCTTCCGCTTTAACAAAATAAATAAGTTTACTTCTCGTCCTGCTCCAAAAATGCGTGAAACGCCAGCAAAGCTCCTGCGGGCTGCAAAGGGTTGCCAAGCAAGGGTTGTTGGAGACGAAGTCGACACTCCTGGTTGGAATTCCTGCCCAGAAAGGTATTTACTTACCTGGTCCTATTTATGACCCTGGATTCCCCAATTCAGAGCCATGAAACTTAGGAGTAGTTTGGGGAGACCAAGTAGATTCTAATCATGGGACCTGAAGGCCTCAGACCCGGGGAAGGGAGCTGAATGTAGCACTTCTGCCGGCAGCCATACTGGAATGGAAAATGCACATCAAGTTGAGGCGACAGCTGATCGTCTGAGACTGCCCCGCGAGTCATTTGATCGGAAGGAAGCATGATAATTTCTTAACAAATACGATTGAAGTATACTCGACCGCGATGGGAGCCGACAGATTCCAGCAGTTGCGAAAAACAACCCAGATGTATTCTGGGCTATTTTGGGTCACCCTGATGATAAGATAAGACGGAGGTAGGATCACAGGCACGTGCGGAGCAACTTAATTACTCTTATAACTTGGACACGACTTTCGATGTCGGGTGTACTGAATATCTTTGTCATTTCTCCAGACACACGCTCGGAACGACGGGTTGAACCGTACTGGACGGTTCAACAACTCAAGGTATGATATAGGCAGGTGCGGGATCAGAATTGACATGTTTTCCTTTAAGGATAAGCTTGAGGTTATCACTGGAATACCGTCTTCAAATCAGCGGATCCTCCTCCTCGAGTCAGAGGGAAGTCACAATGTCCTGGCTCAGCTATCAGACAACTCCAAGGAGCTTTCAGAATATGGATTGCGCGATTGGCAGGTTCTCAAGGTAGGCGATCGCGTAATGGCTGCACGGGCGCCGGGGAGACTGATCGTGTCAGGTTGAGGATACCAACCCGTCGGCATCATTTACCGGGCAGCTGTCCGATTTGTCACAAGTGGAAAAATTCGAGCTGAGCGACGCGGAGTACGCAAAGCGACAAGGTGAATATTTATGAACGGTATTAATTGCAAAATTCTAACCCGTGCTAGACAGTGTCCTAGCATACAAGAAGCGAAATAAAGTCGGGCGATTTGCTGAGGCAAACAAGGGGGCTGAGGGTGAACCAGCGCCGGTGCCGATCAACATCCCGATCGGGGCGCGGTGCGAAGTTGAGTCAGCGGAGCCAGGTTTTAGCAAACGAGGAATCGTGCGCTTCGTTGGTCAGACCAAGTTCAGCAAGGGGACGTGGGTGGGTATCGAATACGACGAGCCTTTCGGAAAGAACGATGGATCGTAAGTGTTGTTCAGTTCTCTGCTTGTCGAGGTGTTGATTCATAGCTGCTATGCAGAGTGCAAGGGGTGCGATATTTCGAGTGCCGACAGAATTATGGGGTCTTTGTGCGGCCTGACAAAGTGCGAGTGGGTGACTATCCAGTGGAGGAGATTAACTTAGATGAGGATGAGGAGATGTGAAAAATACAATGTGTCTGTAACATAAGAAAATTGCGGTAAAGGTGACTGGAATAGAATCATATCGAAGACAGCGGAAGACCGCACGTGGTGTGGTGGGGTGAATTTGGTTGTGTTGTGGCATCGCCTGCATATCAGGACGCGTGTCCCCTCCTTTCTTATCCTTATATTACACCGAGCCTCTGCTCGACCAAAACTCTTCATCCACAACCACCACCCCCTACAACCATGGCTGATCCCAGCGGCGCTCCCCCCCAACCAGGCCCGGACGACGTCTCCACCGCCATCCTCAGGCCGAAGAAGTCGTAAGTGGCCCTCATTAAACCCCATATCCAGTCATCTGACGTACGCGCGTCCTCTACAGGCCAAATCGCCTTATTGTAGACGAGGCTACTAACGATGACAACTCCGGTGAGTGTATCTCTGGTTGTGCACCCAACCGAGAAACTCAAAATGCCACCCAGTCGCAACACTGAATCCCGCGACAATGGAAATCCTTGGCCTTTTCCGTGGCGATACCATCATTGTTCGGTGCGTTTTTTACATCTTCGGCGCTTATGATTATCGTTGACGATAATCCATGCTATCAGTGGGAAGAAGAGAAGAGACACTGTTCTCATTTGCCTGAGTTCGGATGACGTTGAGGAAGGCCGGATTCAGATGAACAAGGTCGCCCGTAATAACCTCCGAGTGAAATTGGGTGACCTCGTCAATGTGCATCAATGCCTCGACATCAAATACGGAAAGCGTGTCCACATCCTGCCTTTCGACGACTCTATTGAGGGTCTGAGCGGAAACATCTTCGATGTCTACCTTAAGCCCTACTTCCTTGAAGGTACGCGTCATCGTTTCACGACCAAGTCGTCATCTGAACACTATGGCATAATAGCATATCGACCGGTCCGAAAGGGTGATACCTTCCTCGTCCGTGGTGGTATGCGCACCGTCGAATTCAAGGTTATCGAGACCGACCCCGCAGAGTTCTGTATAGTCGCTCAGGATACGGTGATCCATACCGGTGTGTATGAACTTATGTGACGTGTCAAACTACCCCGCTCATTTGATTGCTTCGCAGAGGGTGACCCCGTTAAGCGAGAGGACGAGGAATCTAATCTAGCCGATGTCGGTTATGACGACATTGGTGGCTGCCGCAAGCAAATGGCTCAGATCCGTGAACTTGTCGAATTGCCACTCCGTCATCCACAACTCTTCAAATCAATCGGTATTAAGCCTCCCCGTGGTATTCTGATGTATGGCCCTCCCGGTACTGGTAAAACGCTGATGGCTCGTGCTGTTGCGAACGAAACCGGTGCTTTCTTCTTCCTTATTAACGGTCCCGAAATTATGAGCAAGATGGCGGGTGAATCGGAAAGCAACCTCCGAAAGGCCTTCGAAGAAGCTGAGAAGAACTCGCCTGCTATTATCTTCATTGATGAAATCGACTCGATTGCGCCAAAGCGTGAAAAGGTGTGCTCCTTTCACTCTATGTTCCACGGTCGACGAGAATCTGACATTTCTTCATCTAGACCAATGGAGAAGTCGAGCGTCGTGTCGTGTCACAACTGCTCACCCTCATGGATGGTCTCAAGGCTCGCTCCAACGTTGTCGTGATGGCAGCTACTAACCGGCCCAACTCTATCGATCCTGCCCTTCGTCGCTTCGGTCGCTTCGACCGTGAAGTCGATATTGGTATCCCTGATCCTACTGGCCGTCTCGAGATCCTCCGTATTCATACCAAGAACATGAAGTTGGCAGAGGACGTCGATCTCGAGAGGGTACGTTTAAAATTTTTCCGACCTGACTGTCAGACCTGATTTGTGCATATATTTAGATTGCAGCTGACACTCACGGCTATGTCGGTTCCGATATTGCCTCGCTATGCTCGGAGGCTGCCATGCAACAGATTCGTGAAAAGATGGATTTGATTGACCTGGATGAGGATACGATTGACGCTGAGGTCCTTGATTCTCTTGGTGTCACCATGGACAACTTCCGCTTCGCCCTCGGAACCTCGAATCCTTCTGCCCTCCGCGAAACTGTCGTCGAGGTGCCCACCGTCACTTGGGACGACATTGGTGGTCTGGACAAAGTCAAATTGGAACTCCAAGAGACGGTACAATACCCCGTCGAACATCCCGAGAAGTTCCTCAAGTATGGTATGTCGCCATCAAAGGGTGTCTTGTTCTATGGACCTCCTGGTACTGGTAAGACCTTGCTTGCCAAGGCCATCGCCAACGAGTGCAATGCCAACTTCATCAGTATCAAGGTGAGCGCGTCGAGTTTACCTTCTGCTGATACTGAGCTAATCAAATCCTAGGGTCCGGAACTCCTCACAATGTGGTTCGGTGAATCGGAAGCCAATGTCCGTGATGTCTTTGACAAGGCCCGCGCTGCTGCGCCTTGCGTCATGTTCTTCGACGAGTTGGATTCTATCGCAAAAGCCCGTGGCAGCTCTGCGGGTGATGCTGGAGGTGCTGGCGATCGTGTATTGAATCAGATCCTGACGGAGATGGATGGTATGAACCAGAAGAAGAACGTTTTCATCATTGGTGCTACCAACAGACCGGACCAAATTGATCCCGCCCTCCTCCGTCCTGGTCGCCTTGACCAGCTGATCTACATTCCTCTACCAGACGAGCCTTCACGCGTGTCCATCTTGAAAGCTGCTCTCAAGAAATCGCCAGTGTCGCCCAACGTGGATCTCGCTTACTTGGCCAAGATGACCCATGGTTTCTCTGGTGCTGACTTGACGGAAATTTGCCAACGAGCGGCTAAGCTCGCAATCCGTGAATCAATTGAGGCGGATATCCGTGCTCAGCGGGAGAAGCAGGCTCGTCAGGAAGCCGGGGAGGAGGTCATGGAGGAAGAGGAGGAGGATCCCGTTCCAATGATTACGAGGTGCGCACTGACCTGAAGTTTCTATCTCTGCATGTTGCTGATTATCTTTGCAGAGAACACTTTGAAGAAGCTATGAAATACGCCCGTCGCTCAGTGCAAGACACGGATATCAGGCGATACGAAATGTTCGCTCAGGTAAGACTATTGAGGGACCCTTTAGGTAGAGGGCAGTGCTAATATACGTACATCCAGAACCTCCAACAGTCGCGTGGCTTCGGCAGCAATTTCAAGTTCCCTGAGACCAGTGACTCGACAACTGGAGCCCCTGCCGCCCCTGCGGGCAACGCAGGCTTTCAAGAAGAGCCGGATGATGATCTGTACGCGTAATGACGGTCGATGTATTTTCTTAGTTGTTTCGTTCCTTTCTCATTGCTATTAGTGTAACATATCAGAAGCATCGGCATGGTTTGTGCAATAGACTCGCGCGAATGGCGTTGAGAACTGGTTTAAATGACGATGAGTGAAGACCGAAGCGCTTGAAATTCTGGATGTGATAGCCGGAGACCAAAAAGGAGTAGTACGGGCACGTGGTCTGATGTCCCATTAATCCACAGCCCCTCCGGTCTCCCTTGTCTATTTCTTCTTCCTCTTATCTTTCCTCCTCTCCTCTAATGACGGACTCGACATTGAACATCGAAAATAAGAATATGGTCGCAAAGGATTTTCGAAATTTGTCACCTGGGTCGCTAAGAGGGCGCCTGTCGAAGCTTGCGAAGGTGTCGTCCCTGAAGAATAGCATCGAGTACGTATTTCGACGGATTCCGAGTGGAATATCGGACAAGAAGCCAATGGAATCTGTCTTTCTTGGTTGCGATTCGGTGTAGGTTCGTGCCGGCGAAGATTCCGAGGAAGAGGAGGTTGCAGACGTTGGTTGTAGCTGTCTGGTCGTGCATGATCTGCATTACGTGCTGCTTGTTCTTTTTCCTTTGGTATGTCGTTCATTAACAGCTCGGTTCTCCACTCCCTGTCTTTTTTTTTGGCTTGTGAGCTATAGATATTTTTGGCCGTAGACCCTTCATTCCACCTTTCACTCATCCTGTCACCCTTGGGCGTTTAGCTGATCTACAAACTACTTTTGACAGTTCATTCCCTTCGTTATGGCCGCCCCTCGCGGCGTACTGGATCTGGATTAGCTATATTGACAAGGCGCCGGAGAGGGGGAACAGGATTCAGCAGTGGGTGAGACGGAGTGTGTTTTGGGAGTATTTTGCGGAGTATTACCCTGTTTCGTGAGCTCCTTTCCTCTCATCCCCCTCCTTTAGGTCAAAGAGGCTGATGTTGATCGCGGGTGACTACGTCATAGATTTATGAAGGTCTGTTGTGATTCTCCTATTGGTTGGTTGTGTCATGCGAAGCTGAAGGATCGAGTGTAGGAAGTGGATCTGCCTGCGGATCGGCCGTATGTGTTTGGGTATCATCCGCATGGTGCGTGTTTCTCATGCATTTCTTACTTCGATTGGATTGAGCGTGGTGACTACAGGTATCATTGGCATGTATGTCGGTTATTTGTCCCCCTGTGCATTAGAATGGATGCTGACTATGGACGACATATGAAGGGGGGCGTTGGTGACATTTGCCACAGAAGGCATGCTTTACAACCACCGCTTCATTTCGATGCATATGCTGAAATAAGTCATTCGTTACGCAGCAACTGGGTTCTCAGAAGCCTTCCCCGGAATCACACCGCACCTCCTAACGCTTGCGAGCAACTTCAAAGTGCCATTCTACCGCGATATCCTCATGGCGCTGGGGATTTACAGTGTCAGTAAGGCGTCCTGCTCGAATATTTTGAAAGCTGGCCCCGGGTCGTCAATTACAATTGTAGTGGGAGGAGCGGCGGAGAGTCTGAGTGCGCACCCCGGGACTGCGGATTTGACTTTGCGGAAACGGTGAGTGGTTCCTTCTTTTCAGCTTTGTGCGGGAGACTGATGTTGAGGGCGACATTAGATTGGGCTTCATCAAGGTTGCGATTCAGCATGGGTGAGCTGTTTCGCGCTTACTTGTCTACATCATGTATTGATGTCTATACCTGTAGTGCAGACTTGGTGCCCGTTTTCTCCTTTGGTGAAAACGATGTATGTTTCAAAGTTCCTGATAAACCGACGAAGTGGTCAACTTTCTTTCCCTAGATTTATGAGCAAATGCCGAATGAGAAGGGTACTACAGTGTATACGCTCCAGAAACACTTCCAATCTATCTTCGGTTTCACCCTACCGTTATTTCACGGACGTGGACTGCTGAACTGTAGGTTCTGTTTTATGATGTTATACGTGACGTTACTGAATGCTTCTGGTAGACAATCTGGGGCTTATGCCTTATCGGCGCCGCATTGTCGTTGTTAGTGGGTACCTCATTCCAATATGGCCGCCTTCTCGGAAACTGATTAGTTTGTTTAGTTGGAAGGCCAATCCATGTGAAGCAGCATGATAAGCCGACCATTGAGGAAGTCAGGGAAATCCAAGAAAAATATATCACTGAGCTGACTCGGTACGCAATTTCCCCTTCCCCGGTCGGGTGGCGCGCTTACCGACCTTGAATTTCCAGCATCTGGGATACCCATAAAAACGAGTTTGCTAAGGCTCGCCTAAGAGAGCTAGAAATTATTGACTAATTCGTAATCTCCTGGGACGTCATTCATTCACAATTTTGATATTTGAAAATTGCGAGCTGCACAAGTTTTTCGTTTCGGCATCTGCGTTGTTATCCTTCGTCTACTTTTTCCAATATATGTCCTAGCTAAATTTATAGAGTCAAGGTTTAGGTGGAATACATAGTATATAGTTTATTACTATGTGGGCTTACGGACCCTGACATCGTCTACGTACCTGTGTTACGTTTCTCATCTGATTCCTCATAAGATTCATCATTTATCGACAAGTACGTTGAACGAAAATCGAAATGGATCGTACACAAAACTTCATACACGTAAGGAGACATGAGCTTGTGCGAGCTTGCACGTGGACGGAAGGCAGACGATGAGCCGGGCATTGTCTACCTTCATACTCTTGTTTCATTACTATTGCGATGACATCCCCACCTACCATAGCTCAGAGGTGAGTATTAGCGAATTTGGTTATTTTCCCCTTTAACATGCTACCAATTTGATCTTAGTCGCCCGCAGTGTGGTCATTTGTGGCCCTCCGACGCCAAACCTTCTGTTCCCCAGGTTGAAGGGCAATCTGAAGCAGAGATGCTCAATCTGGAGGTCCTGAGGCGTTGCCTACAAACACGGATGTCGGCCTCATTTTATCGACGAAATGCCATCCAGTCGACCACTAGAAACCTGCCGCTGGAAACATTGACTCTCATATTCCAACATCTGCCTGGCCCAGCTATCGACTCGGCTTCGCTCAAATATATCGACGCAAGTAATTTTTGCAATGACTTAGAGAAGACCAGGTCGATCTTTCGCTGTGCCGCTGTATCCTCCCTGTGGCGCCAGATCATCATGTCAACACCGACATTGTGGCAAAGGGTGGTCATGAAAATTGACATCATTGCCTTGCGTCGCAACACGGAGCTTCTGCAGCACTGCTTGCGGAGTTCCAAGACCCTTCCATTGGCTTTCGCCTTGAGCTTTCACCCAGTCTTTATCGGAGGAGACTACCCCCAGCAATATTTAGAGGCCTTGGCGCGGGAGTTATTCAAGGAAGAGAACGCGCAAAGGGTCAAAATGCTCCGCCTGCGTGATCCACCCTTGCCTTGGACACGTCAAATCAACGCCTTTCCGCATCTCGAATGCTTCTCGTTGGAATTCGTAAATTATCAAGTCACCTTCAACTTTGCTCAATCTTCCTACACTCAGCCAGTTGTCTCTTCGAGGAACCTGGACCTTAAACGGGCTTTCAAATGCGGAATCTATAACTGCTCTGGAGCTCGTTGACATGTCACTCAGATTGTGCGCCGGAATCTTTATCCACTGTCCCAACCTGGTCGAATGCCACTGTCGTTTCCCGATGTACGGCTGTGAGCGGGAGGAAACCTTTGCTTTAACCGCTGGCGCGACCACCACGTTCCTGCATTTGAAAAGGTGGACTTGGCCGCTTCGCGCTGCTGCCATAAGCGAGTGGTTGTTCGGTAGGTTGGAGATGCCTGTACTCGAGGTACTGCAGCTATACGGCGTTGATGGCCATGATTACAACGAGCACACTGTTTCTCTGGAATCTATCATTTCCTTTTTTTCCCGCCTTCCATCGAGTGTCTCAACCCTTGAAATGATGAATTTGGCTAGGTGGTCCCGTAAAAGTTTGGTCGAGCTCTTCTGCTACCTCCCCAACCTGGGGTCACTAGCCGTGCACGATTGCTCAAAGAATTTTAACTGCGACGTTATGAGCGCACTGACACCTGGGGAAGATTACGACGACGCAGAATACTTGCCGAATCTTCAGATGCTTACCATCAAGACTTCCGCAACGAAACATCTAAACGTTAACGAGATAGAAAAGATGGTTCGGAAACGGGGTTATGGATCAAAGGCGCTTCGCCTTATAATATCCCGACCCAGCCTCATGATCATGAAGAGACTAGAGGATATTGTGGAAGTTGATTTGGAGGTTTTGGATAGTCCAACCGGGTAGGGCATCCCCTCCTTCGGATTAAGGTACGTACCCCTAAATGTATCATGGGCCAAGACTCAGCGGTGAACTCAACAGTTGACGTGGTACTTCTTCGATGCGCTAATCTCTAAGCGACGTTTGTTACATGTGCCCTTAGTACTCTCGAGAAACTACCAGAGCACTATTAAATAGACTGATACTTTATGGATTTATAACCCGCTCGATGGTGCGTCTCGGGAAGCACCTAGTAATCGTCCTCAAGCTTTGCATGTGACAGGAAGGCGCTCCTAATACGGCTTTGTCGCACGGTGCACAGCACTACACGCGTAAATCGTGCCATCCAATGTCCACTCTCACCACCACCGGCGCATTTGCAAGTGAGCGACGCTTATTGACTCCACCAACCACCTAATTGATCGACCTCAGATCCCTTGCGTTTCCTTGCATACATAAATCAGGATGGGCCAAGACGCGAGAGGTTGTCCACGATGTGGTTATTCCAAGTCATCCCTTAAACTTGTCATGCCAGTGGCTTCCGAACAAGAAGCGTTGTATCTACAGCGAAAGGCCCTCAGGCTCGATGCCCAGATTCAAGACCTGCACCAACAAAGAGCCCAAACACTCTGTCAGCTCAATGCCATCCAATCATCGACCAGAGTACTCCCTTGGGAAATCTTGGAAGACATTTTCCACCATATAGCCGATCCTGCGGTCGAGCCGACTTCCCTTGACTACTGTCGACAACTCAGATTTCGTACAGATATCGAGAAGTACCAATCGATTATCCGATGCGCCAGCGTTTGTTCCCTCTGGCGCAGGATAATTTTGTTGACACCTGCACTATGGAAGACTTTGGTCATGAACGTCAAACCCAGCACCGTTCCCAGCGACAGAGAGATGTTGAAGTTATGCTGGGAGCGGTCTGGGAATTTGCCGTTGGCTCTCGATTTACATTTCCGAGGAGCTCACGGACGCTGTTGGGACCGTCGATTCTGGGACGAAATGAGGCCATTGTACGAGGAGGTATTCAAGGGAGGGAGCGTGGGCAGGATTAGGATGCTGCGTCTCTATGATCCACCCACAGTCTGGATCCGTCGCCTTTGTCGCTCGTGGCTTCCTGGCCTTGAATGCCTCTTCTTGGAGGGCCTGAATGGCTGTAATAACCGTGCTACCCTGGAGCTTTCCAACCTCCATGGACTACGCCAGCTGACACTAAGAGGAATGCGGCATGTAGATAGGATTTTGCACCCTCACAACCTGGCGGTCTTGGATCTCTTCGAGACGTCAATGGACATCTGCATCGATGTGTTCATGCAATGTCCTACTCTCACCGAGTGCCACTGTCGAGCTCCGACAATCCTTCCTTCGCAACATTCCAACATAGCTTCTGACGCGCCCATGGTGTTCCCGCACTTGAAGACTCTTACATGGTCGCTTCGCGACACCGACGGAAATAGGATGTTGCTCCAGCAGATAAGGCTACCCGCACTACAGGTTCTTCGATTAGATGGTGATGCCAACTGCGGCCGTACAATCCCCGTACAGTCTGTTGCGCAGTTTTTTCACCATTTGCCGAGCCATCTCTCATCACTGGAGTTGGTGAACTGGATGACGTGGGAGCCTGAAAGCTTGGTGGAAATTCTGGGTTCGATAAACAACCTGAACGAGTTGATGTTGCGCGAATGCTTCGAGACGTTCTGCTTCGAGGTGGTTAGAATGCTAACGCTAGAAGGCCCCAACAAGAAACCCAGCTATCTCCCCAACCTTGCCCTGCTTTCGATCCAGACGACCACTATTCGAAGACACTTGGGAAAGCTGCCGGAGCTGATGAAGAAGAGGGGTAGCAAAAAGAAGCCCTTTAGACTCGCGGTATCCCGGCCGCAGTTACCTGCGGTGAGAGAACTGGAGGCAAGAGCGGCATCGAGGAATGGTCGCGTTGACCTGAAATTCTTGGACATGTTTTCCGTATAGCAGGGCTTGCTACAGTTATGCATAGTATATCTGAGCTGAACGACAAAGGTCTGATGTTTCTGTGATAAAGGAATAAACCAGTATTCTGTTGCTTGCTTCAGTATATGTGTACGATAGAGTATAGCCCGGTCTTATACGTGAGCAAGACATTTGATAGGTGTTTAGGAGGGTGGAAGTAAATTTGAACTTGCATATGAACAAGACTGAAGGAGCTGACTTTGGTCCGCCGAGGACGATGTGCTTTATCCGTCCTCAAACCGCAGCTTGATGTTCCACAAACTTTGACAACTTCGCAATCTCGTGTTTAAACTTTCAATGTGCCCGGTACTTGATAGAGCTCAGACTATTGAATGGAATACTTAACGGACATGTCTATTGTCGTGACGCCGGCGGAGACCTGGAATAGTATTGATTAAGAATGCTGCCAAACGCTCAATTGAAGCAATACATTGTAGACTGCTTTGGAGAGGGACAAAGAGAGGAACATGCTTAGATCCGATGACTGTATGTTTTCTGATTTGCAAGGCTAGCTAGCTAGTATACATGCAATGGAGTTTCCTGTAGCTGAAAAAGAAAAGTATCGATCTAGTAAAGGAGGTTCATGTAGATAAAAATGAGACTGGCAAAATACACGGAATGTAGTCTGGGAAGGGCGAAGTCTTCTACTTCGCACATAACCAAGCTAGGAAAAACTAGTGAGGGAAGAAAAGAACGATTATGCAAGTGATATAACAATGTGTGGTAAATGCGCCTGTTGTTACAATGGCGGGAACACAGAATGCACGATATCTAGGTAGCCAAAAGGGATCCGAGTGTCTAATGGCTCTCGTGACTAGGATCGCTAATTGCGAACGAAGGACGGACTTGACGCAGCTGGTTGCGAGAGGATGGAACACGACAAACTGGACAGCGGCGTTGATTGGCCAGAACTTTGTCGATGCACCTGTGGTTGTGTCGCAGAGTTAGCACGTCGTAATTACAACAGCAGTTGCATCGAATCTATATACCTATCACAGAACAGATGTCCGCAGACAGTCACTACACCCTGTTGCGGGAACTGGCGGCAGAGAGGGCAAATAAGCTGGGCATTCGGTGATTCAGATCGTTCTTCGAGGCCATCTTGTTTTTGTCGCTGTGCGGGCCAACCGGCGTAGACATATCCCGATTCAGCAATGTCGCCAGAGACGAGGAGACTATGTTCGCATAGCATGCTCTTGTCTTCCATCGACGCTCCGGAGAGCAGTCGTGAGCCAGACCGTAGTGCACAGCCGTTGCCGATCTTGAGCTTGTTCAGCGCGAAAATGCCCCTCGAGTTGATGTGTGATACAACCGAACAGTCATCGATGGCAACGTCGTCGCCTATCTGCACGATGTCAATTAGGGGTGTTATAGAGTGAGGACAGAAACAACTCACCTCGACGAGGTCAGGTTCTGTCATCAAACCGCTAATTCCTCCCGCAAAAAGTGCACAATTCCTCCCAATAGTCGCACCAAGAGCTCGGTAGAACCAGACAATGTAGGCGGATCCGTTAAGATGTCCAAGAATACCGCCTGTTCCGTAGCCCTTGTAAAGAAGGCGAGACAATGAAAGGTGCAACTGCCATCGTTGGCAGTAATCACTCTTATCCCATTCGTACCGCCCTTCGTGGCGTTCACCGATGACGAGCCACTTGGTTATGATGGCCCAGAAGATGGCGGTGACGGCTTGGATATTGAGTACAATGATGAAAGAAATGGCAATGAGGATGTAGAGGACGGACAATCGATACCAGGTCGGCTTGAAAAGATTGGTATGGCCAAGCTGCAAGTGGATGTGACGTAGGAGTTGAGCGGCAGCAACAGGACTGATCGACCAGTATGCGGCGGAGACGGCAGTTATAGCCAAGTTGGTTGTAAGGATGAACCAATATGGGAATACCCAGTAACCGGCCTTCCCTTCGTAGAATGCTCGGCCAAAGGGGGTGCTGGTAGCATCCTTTTCGCTAAACTCCTTGTCACTCCTCCCAAAGCAGATGGCGTCACCGTTATCTAGCCTGAAGTCAGGGATGGGTGATCAGTGTCCAGGAAAAACCAACTCACCACACCCCATCCAAGTCGAACCATCCTCATAAACAGTATCTCGTTTTCCGAGGGCACCCGAACCCATTACAGTCCGTCGACCAACGTGAGATCCAGGAAGCAATACTACCCGGTCAGCAATCATTGCTACAAGGAAGTTAGACTCGGAATAACTTCAATGTTTGAAGGATCTTTACCTCCACTATCGATGATGACTTTCTTAGCGCCTAACCGATCGTTCGTGAAGATTTCCGAGCGCGACCCGAATACAACGTCATCTCCGATTTCGAGGAGCTCAGGATCAGAGCACTGGATTCCAGAACCAGGCCAGTATATGCGCTTTCCTATCTTCGCCCCCATGGCACGATAGGCAATCTACGATCGTAAAGTTACTGGCCTTGCAACTTCCCATCAACGCAACTACTCACGGAAACAACTTCGTAGTGTATCCCAAGGATGGAGAACGCTCTATGCAGTGCATCGTGCGAAAGGAGGTTCGAGTTGATGAAACGTCGCAACAACATCAGTTGAGTATAATCCTCGGCCGAGCATTCCTGATTGAGGCCCATGAGACGTTTGAGCGCGATCCCGAGAACCAATTGAAGGACAGGTGTGCAAATAGCCCGAACAATGCGAGAGAGTGTGTGGTATGCGACGCGTCGAGGATCGGCGAACCACCAAATCACAGCTTCGAGAGCGTTCAAGCCATCGGTAATGATCTGAACTTCCTTGATCATGAGCCACAGACAGAACATCCAAGGAATATCTACTACCAATGAGTTTTCGTTTGCTTGAAATTGAGGAGACAATGCTTACAAGATATTGCCATGACAACGAAGATGAGTGGCCATGCAACAAACGCTTGTAGAGCCCAGTGAGGTCCTGGGCACAATGTGCGATTGTATGCAGCATACGACTTCGATGAGGGTGGGTCATGAGAAGAGGCGTGAGGTCCGTAAACAGCACTGTCAGGGATAAAGGCTCCTGGAGCAATGGTCGTAAACGTATTGATGACAGCACATCTTCCGACAACAATATTGTCCAAGCGGAAGAATCCCTCTCGTTCAACGCAGAAAGCCCTGATATGAGACCTGTCTATGCGGCACCCATCACGAAATTCCAGAAGGTCGTACTCCCCCAGCTTGGCTTTGGAATCAATGAACACGTTCTTCCCGATCTTGGCCCCCAGCAAGCGATAATAAAGTATGGTCAATGAGGGGTGAAGTGCGAAGAGCCCCTTCCCAGCAGACCTACAGACACCTAGATGAGCAGTGGCACATGATGAAAAAGTGAATGACGAACCTGAGACTCTGATCTACAATCCAGCATCGAAGATAATATGTGGACCATCTATGATAGCGTATAAGTGGCGGTTATAAGTACACTGCAGAGAATGGAACCTACATGCGGTAAGTTCCGGCTCTATACCTTCCGACCACAACCCATTTGAATAAAATAGCAGCCACAGGAGCGACCGTCCTAACCACTGCCCTTGATACAAGAATTGCTGCCAAGAGTGTACCGAGTTTGACCCAGAAACCTCCGTTGAGAAACTGCGCGATGTAAGAGAGAATGAATAGGAGCAGTGACCCTAACAACGTCATCAGTGGTAACGTTTGAGAACGGGAGATAAGTCACTTGCAGGTTAACGCAGCTTTCAATGGGTAAAAGAAAAGGAGAGGGATAGCTTGAATGATCAGGCTAATAGGATGACTCTGACCGCGCGCCTTCGACTTCTCGAAGGCTTGGTACTCTTGGTCATAGTCGTACTCAAACCCAAAGGCAGTCATGGAGGTAGCGGCAGAGTGACGGTTTCGTTCATCCTTATCGTCCACCGATATAAAGGAGCCCTTTGGCACCTCAGCATCAACGAGAACCGCCATGCCTGCGACGGTACAATTGTTAAAAAGGGCCGAGACTCCTATTTGTGCCCCAGTTTCCTTGCGGATCTGGTACGCTAGTTTTCCAAGAAGCAGCGAGTTTCCACCAAGGAGGAAGAAGTCGGATTGAGGCGTGATGTTGGCAGGGTCCAGCGACAGAGTCTCCGCCACGAGATCCCGTATGCGTAATTCCGTTCTCGACATGGAAGCTGAGGTAAACTGAGCAGAGTTTCTTCGGGCCTCTTGGAAATCCGCCTCGCCAGATTTCAGTCGCGCCAGGGAGCCATGAAGCAGGTAAACGGTTTCTGGGACAAGATATCCATCGATCTCCTGCGCGATTAGAGCTTTGAAGGCCTCCGAGTTCAACAGGCACTTAGGATCGACGCTCAGGTATAGCTCCGCTGACCCATCTGGACAGATGTTCAAAGCAAAATCCTTGACCTCTTCCATCTGCCCCAAGAAAAGTTCTATCCCCTTGGCAGATAATGATACGCGAGAACACGGGATCGAGTCAGAGAGGGATGCACGTGGCGATGGTACTTCGGCTTCGAAATGGCGCTGGTTGGCTGGAATTCCATCGTGGAATTGCGGAAGGCCAAGTCGCTTCGCTAGGTTGACACGAACAGCTTTACCCGTGCTGAAGGCTAGGTTTGGTGACTACTTCGTGTATAATATGCCAAGAGAGCTCACGCGTTCTTTGGAAGGTCATCCATGTAAACCATCACCGAAGGCCATTTAGATGGATGGAGATGATCACTAACAAGAATATCATCATTATTTGATTGATATCGCAGATGGCGGACCTACCGGAGGGTATCTTGTAACTGATGGAGCCCAATTCTCGGTTTACCGGGTGAGCATACGATTACGACTCCTATTGCTTCCTGCAAAACATCGTGTTCAACTGCGAAGGCTAGAGTACTCTGTGCATGTAATTGATTAATTTAGCATCCAATCAATGGTTTCCATGAACTAACTTTGACGCGGTCTTTGGCTGCAATCACGATGGCCTCCTCGATTTCGAAAGGAGAAATGACTTCACCACCCTTATTAATGATCTCCTTAGATCGTCCCGTTATGTATAAGTATCTATTTCGGAACTGTCATTCACTAGGATCAACATTCTAAAATTGGAACATACCCCTCATTGTCCATATAACCCATGTCTCCAGTATTAAACCATCCCTCGGGTGAGAAGCAGGACGTGTCGAGCGGCGCGCTCCTATCGGAAGAAACCTCATAGCCAGAAAAAGTGGGGAAGCCGCGGACGGCAATTGCCCCTGTCTGTCCTTGCGGCAACTCACGTTCAATATTGGAGGGGTCACGTATGGAGACTTCTGGACCACAAGCGATACCCGAACAACCAGGACGCTCGAGCCGATAATCCTGCGGTGGAGAAGCAATAGGCATGCATCTAGAGAGAATGCAGCGCTCTAAGTCCATCGCGGAGATACGCGAGATTTTGAATTATTAACGCACTCTGTCATGCCGTACGACGGAAGGACTACCGCATTCCCGAAGGTGGATCTCATTTCCAGCGCTAGGGATGGCAGCAATCCGCCTGCTGCGTTGCAAATCATACGGATGCGTAAGTCCCTCGCGGCGTTGATTCCGGCGGGACGAGATGCCAAAATGGCATGATGGACTGTAGGCGCTCCATAATACCTAAGCATATGTCAAGAATCATCCGTCTACCCTGAACAGCAAGCATCTCGCACCAAGTAGCTCCAAACTGAACAGCCACATTCCAGAATGCAACAGCATCAAATCCACCGCACATGATAGTGCTACCCCCAGAAAGAATAGGTGCACACAAGCTTCGTACAAATCCTCCGACATGGAAAAGAGGCATCATATTCACTAAAGCACATTAAGTTCAGCTGTGACACCTAAGGGGAACACGGGAGAGCGCGACTCACAGTTCACATCAGACTCTCTTAAAGACCAGGACTGCACAACGGCCCACGCGCCAACGACTAAAGCGCGAAGGGGATATGGAACTACTTTCTTCTTTCCGCTTGTCCCAGAAGTCTGGAGGACTAGGGAAAGATCATCCAGTCCATGGGGCTGGGAGGGCCGATTCGGAAAGATAGTTTTCCTGTTCAAACAGGTCATACTAAATAGCCCGGTTGGACCCTCGGAGAGCGGCTCGACGAGGACGACGTGGCATCCAAGGTCCTCTTGTAAGGATTCCAACCCGAGGCGTTCCACGGAATCTTTCGAGGCGAGGATCAGCTTTGCCCCTAGTCTCTTCGCGTCATCTCGAAGCTCGCTCGGTGTGCATGACGCGTTCACTGGAGCACAAGTGTGATAACACGCTACTGAGAGCATTGCGACCGCGTTCAGGGGTCCATTGGGGAGAGCGACAAGGACACGATCATTCGGGCCGAAGGGTATATGCGCTGGAGAATGTGGCAAAACGAAAGTCGAGATGAATGACCGCAGTTGATCATGCGTGAGAGCTCGTTGTGAGGGGTCCGGGGCGAGGATTGCGGGTCTTGAGGTAGAACAAAGACAATCTAAGAGCGAGGTGATTCGTGGCGATTCTGCCAGCCGCTCAGCTATCCAGCGACCCAGCGCGATGTCTTTCGGGAGTGCGGGAGCACGCAGAAAGGCGAGGGGGACTGACATGGTGCAAGACCGGGGGGCTGCCTCAAGGGCGGGGAAGGAGTACGAGATAGAGAGAGAGTAGGCTGAACCAGAAGACAAGTTAAGGCGTTTCGTATATGCGCCAGAATAAAAGGAACCAGGAGCATGTCCGAGTCTGGAAAGTGGAATCTGAGATGTTTGTGCAAGTTGATGACACGATCGGTGAACAACGCGACGAAGCCAAGTCTGAAACCCTGCAAAACTTCACGTCAGACGTAGCGTGCGTACGATGATTACGGCCACGATGGAGTGAACGAATAGGCCTTCTAGTGGCTTGATAGCGCTCGAGTTTGCAACAGTCCCTGTCCCTAAATATAGACCTCGCGAGCGTATCGGAAACCGTGGAAGTAGTAATAACCATGCAGCCATAGAGAAAGCAGCAGTTCCAAGGAAGAGAACTCCCTGAGATACTGTGTTTTTTCCCCATTTTTTCCCGAGAAACCGAGGACCTTGGGCAAGGATGGCCAACGAGAAACTGCCAACGGCGCCCCGAAGCTACTTCGATCTAGTCCATACTTAGAAATTGCCCACGTTCATGCGTATATCGGTTCAGAGTTTGTCAATCTCCAAGGAAAGAAGGTGGAGATGATAGAGTTCCGTGTAAAGGGCCCGGTGTGCTGTGAGATACACAGCTCACTATGGAGCTGAAGAAAGCGGACGGCGACGAGGATCGAGTTGGATTTATTTGTATATGTTACTCTGCAGGATCGATACCTTTCGTTCCAAACATCGATACATCCAAAGGCTTTCCATTGACCAAGTACATTTGAGATGAGCTTGCGCGGAGCGGATTTCGTCCCACTCCGAGCATACCGAAGAGTAAATCGTGGCTTGGTCATCTTTGCCACTCTTACACCCGCGCTGTTACACCCGCCTCTCCCATGTTTCTCCTGCTATCTCCAACCTTGGTAATTTCGAGCTCAACATTGGTTTTGAACTCGTTGCCAAATCATCATCTCGGCTTCGATATTCGCATCCGCTCAATCTAAGCTTCTCGACCACACTTTCACTATCATGTAGGCTGCGCAATATCCGTCCTCCCGATGATCCTGACGCTTTTATCCCCAAATCCGCATTATCTCCGGATTTTTACACACAAGAACTAGAATCTAGTACGTAAATCAAATGATTACGCCTTATGAACGAACGCAGTAGCCTTTGTGCGTTCTTTGAGATTTACTGGAGAGATGCTTGAGCGTATGACGTAGATTGACAGGCCTCAAAGATTGAACGACGGATAGGACACAAAGTGATATATATCGGTGACTCTTGCAGACCCCTCTCATCGACCACAGCAATTCTTCGCTTCACTCACACCTGCCGCACTTCGCAAATTCCCCATTCAATACACTATCTGATATCCAATGCAGTTAACCTGCTTCGTTAGGAGACCCTCGAAGCTCCATGGGCTTGCCGTCCTCATCTCCGACTCCACTTTCCTCATGCATCTTCCTATTGTCCATGATTAGAACAGCTCCTCTATTCCCGACCCCAAATCGCCTGTGACTGCAAAGGGTTTGTAAGCAACAACAGATGCTGGTGGAGCTGGGTCTCGAGGAAGCTAAGGTATCTTCGAGAATCCGAACGGCACGGTATCAATTCATTCCTTATCCTTATTCGCTTAATTCTTCGCGTTGTAACCCGCATGGCTTGTAGAACAGAACACTGTATCTACTGCTCATGGATGGCCAAGTGTTGGAAAACATTTCGCCGCCAAGGAATCGGGTAGTCCCTCGAAACGGCCAGAAGACATTCCTTCTTCTCCGGTAGTCTGGGCATACGAAACATCTATTTCTATGAGCTCCAGGTAGCCATAAACTCGTAAACGCAAGATATCTTATCTTGAGTGCGACCTCCCAAAGACAACCTCTCTCACTCGGTCACCAGGGTCACATTTCTTGAGACGGTCATAGTCGTACCAGACCAAGGATTCTCGAGAATGAGCGACAAAAGCTTGTTGCCCAACGGAATAAGCTGACGCCTTTACTTCAAAAGTAGCATTATCCGAAACGCCCTCCGGTGAAGGTGGGACGGGTTTGTACCCAATCAGAAGCTATCGCTAGGCTTAAGCACTCCACGGTTTAGAACGAATAATGAAACGCGTACTGTGTCCGGATAAGTCACCGGTCGCCTGAACTTGACTTCGATTGACTTCAGAATGAGCGATACCCCTTGACCCTTGAGCATAGCTTCGGCTTTTTCAGGACCTCCGAGTTCATGGCCCAAGGAAGTCATCCATTTGATGCGGGCCTACGGGATTCCATAAGTCATCCCCGACGCTATCGAATTCACCAAAATTGAACCTACCGACTCAAAAAATCGCACTAGTAAATGTATACCCATCAGGTTAAGCGCACTTCTCTCCATAACCGCGACAACACGTACCATAACGAACGTTGTTAACGTGTCTGACGCGTGTCAGTGAGATCACAAAATAGGCGCAAGAAGAGAACTGACTGGAACGAATCATGGTCTCCCCATACAATCTTTTGTTCCCAAAATGAATGAGGGTCAAAGCCCTCCTTGCTTAAAATTTGGTGCGCCTTCGCAAGCGGATCCGGAGGACTAAGTGCCGAATGGTTGAAACCGTAGGTATGCGATGGAGAATCTGGTGCCTCTGGCCCCTGCGTACCAGGGGGTATGTGGTACGGCGAAGATGGGTTACGAAAGGCGGCTTGAAGCTCCTGAATTTGTACAAGGTCTTTGGTAAGAGGCTATAGCTCCTGGAAAACGCTGCGCACGCTTATTGAAGTCGTTTTAGGTCGACAGGGGAAGCTTCTCGCGATCCGTGTTGAGGGCATCCACAGGGGGAGTCGTCGAATATGAAGCATGACTCAAGGAGGGGCTATTCTACGCTAGAAAGTGCGGGACAGAGGGGCAGAACTTTGAGCATAGGAGAGGGCTGTCACAACCATGATTTTGGCCGGATACCGGTCCGCACAATTACCGTTCGTGCTCCGAACCATCCTCCGTCCTACGACTTCATCTGTCCTTCGAACGACTTGTTCCGTGAAAATGAAAGGCCCAGTGAATAGCGACACATGCAGCAAGGTCGCAGAGATACTGAGTTTTTGCCAACTGGATATGCGGTCGGTCGCTATACAATACGACCTTGGATATTTCCCAGGCCATAAACTCTCCCGAGAATCGCCAGTCGCTGCCTTGCGTCTCGGCCAAAACAATAGGCTACATTTCTTGAAAATGAAACGTACATGGAATTCCATAGTCGCCAATACTCAACTCAAACCAAGAACATAACAGCCCAACCATCTCGGCTGGGTCGATTGAGTGGCGCTCATTCAAGTTTCCAGATACACCCTCACTGTCGTTTTGTTAAAAGGATATTCGAGCGAATTATGTACGTATTTATGGGTATCCTTTTCAGTTGGTAACCATGTTGAAACCTGGTTTGACATTCAACATCAGGTCAAAGAAATTGGAAATGATTGGCGACCACTCGTGATCTTTGTTTTCCGGACCTAATTGATGGTACCCTTGCCTGCCATCCAATTCTCTATTCCCAACCCACGCTTCAATCCCCCCTCTCCACTAGCGGTCCTCTCCTCCAAGGCAGTTTCGCCACCTCCGGTCTTTCAATCCACGATCCTTTGTCCTCCAACACTAGCCCCTCTTTTCGCTCCACTTTTTCTCGTCGTTTTCACGACTGGTCAACTCCGTATCCATCTGTACTCTTCATGACCCCCCAGAGTCATCATCATGGACCTTTCCATCGGCGCAAAGAGATTGAGCAAAGGCAGGTCGTCCGCCCGACCACGACAGCAAAAGTGACCCCTGTGCGCCGTACGAACTTCTTCTAGCTGCTAAGGGTTAGATCGCTCATCATCTCTTCAGCCACGGCGACACCTGTTCGCCCTCCTATCAAGACAACTATCCGGACACCGATAGTAAGGCCCACAGGCACCCCAACACTCACACCTTTGAGACCGACTGCAACCTTACCTTCGGCATCTCCTACGATCTCCACTCGTGTGCCAGTTCCCATTCCCAGCAATCCAGCCACGAGCGCAGTGCCTGTAGTCCCATCGTCGTCCATCACTGTCAGTCGTCTCCCTTCTTCCCAGAATTTGCACGACTCATCTTCTATTAGTCAACCTCGCCTCTAGCCTCAACGACTTCGAACGCCATAATATCTACCACCGCTCATCCTCCTTCCTCATCAACGACATCAACAAGTACAACATCTTCGGCCAGCGCTACACCGAGTTCATCGCCTGAGGCTCCTAGTGGCGTCAGTACGGGTGCAGTGGTCGGAGGTATTGTTGGTGGCTTTGTTGCCCTAGGCCTCATCGGAGCTGCACTATTTTTGTTCCTGGTATGGTACATGACTTGAATACCGCCATATATCCTAACCCCTCTTTCTCCAGCGGCGGATACGAGAGAAAAAGCGGGCTCATGCTGAGGCCTTCGATGCTGCTAAATTCCGCCAATCCGCCATCCAATTAGAGGATTCTGCAGAAAAACGCAGAAAGCCGCGTCCGCCAACCATGATCGAACAGCACGTTCAGAATACGCCTTCTTCGCAATCAAATCAGTACTCTTCTTCGAGTACCAGTCAATACTCTTCTCCGGGTGCCAGTCGTTACAGAGAACAAGCGCATTATGGAGCTCCATACAGTGGTCATGCCCCTTACAGTGCACCTTATCCTGCGCTTTATTCTGCGCCTTACCCCGATGCTTATGGTGCTCAAGCTCCTTACGGTCAATACCCACCTCCACATCATACCTACGGTTATGGTGATCCTCATGCATACCCGCCGCAACCTCACTATGCCCCTCAACCTCATTATCAACAATACGACGCTTATCTTCCATCAGGACCTCCCTCAGTACAGAGACCAGATTCCTTGGCTTCCGGACAGGATAGCTTGGCCTTGCCAAACCCCTTCGCTTCCTCACCTTCTCTCGTTTCCGAAAGGGCCGGGCCGACACGTTATCCTTCCAACGCCTCACCTGCTTCGACAACACGCGATGTCACTGAGTCTACTTCTGTTAACCACAACCAAACGTCAACGGAAGATAGCGATGCTCCGCCTGCGTACGAGGCTACGAGTAGCTTTGTGAATTATAAACCAGATCTCAAGGTCAAACCCTCCACGACCGTGCCAAACACCCCTGGCGAGTCTAGCAGTGTCTCTGCCTCTACTTCCGGAAGTTCAACACCTGCGGCCACACTTTCCGCGCCCTCTTCGACATCCTCGACCACAGCCGCAGCGCCCTTGGCAGTTACATCATCGACCCCCGCAACTGCGGACAAGGCTACCCCTCCGCGTCCCTTATCTTCCACCAGTGCGTTAACAACTGTGTATGATCCAAGAGATGCCTACGGTGGGATGTAAGGCGGTGTATAGAGGGAATGGAAGATACGTGTCCCATTTCTAACGAATGGGCGGTGTTTCCATCTTGTTCGTTGCCAACCCTATTCCCACTCCTCTTGCATTCCCATGATTGATATCTTTATTTTTATGTGTAACCTCCCGCTGTGCATTTCTACACCCCTGCCTTCCCTGTTCGCATTTACTTACATTTTCAAATGTCAGATATGTCAGACTTTATTGCATACATTCTGCGGGCCACGTCTTGCATAGAGTTTTGACGTTTTTATATTGTTTCTTTATATCTTTTCGTCATGTTTAACACCTCGTCTATACCCCATCTGTACATTCAGACCTTGGTCCAACAACGATAGTACCTTCTCTCGGTCCTATTCGCGGTTTCGTTATTCAAAGTGCCTCAAAACCTTTTGGCAGCCGAAAAATCAAAGGAATTATCATAATTCCTTGAGAAGCTTCCAAGTCGGGACGTCCAGACTCGAATAACAGGCCCTTTTACATTACAGGTGACAGTGGCGAGGCCATGCGCCAAATTCTATACCTTAATAATACGTTTGCGGGCAGCACAGAGCATTCGAACGGGGTGAACACGGTTTCTTGGGTTGAGGAAACCGGGGTGATTATTGCGAAACTAAACCCCGGACCACGAGGCGTGTCAAAGTGGCCGCCGCATCCAGGGCTCAGTCAACACCCTACGAATTCGGCGGAAATCAAAGATCTAAAACTGTATAGAAGACGCATGGTACATGCCTGAGGATTGGCAACCATAAAGGTCCAACTGTATCTATAGTGCTGTGGTAACACACGAAAGCAAAGTATCAACGTAATAGTAGGCCTGAGAGTAAAATCGGCTGCGGAGATAAAAGTACAAGTAATTGACGGATTATAAAGAAAAAGAGGGATTATATCCGAAATGCAATAAGCGTCGTAAACACATAATAAGCCCATGAATCAAGGAGCCACTTTAGAGGGTTAATGTATTGTCCACGCATCAGTACCTCGGTGGTTGAGGGCTTCCCGGACAACTCTAGATGTCCGTTCTGCGAGTTCTGTTTCAGAAGGGGGCTCGCAGTGTCGCCGTAGCTGTAGGATTCTGTTTCAATTGGTTTCGTTAGTGTAAATCGACCAGAGTTGGACATGGATACTGACACTCGACATGCCTGGAAAGATTAGGTTAGGGCTTCATCAAGGATATGAGGCGCATGAAGAACTTACTACGAGGTTCGGAAGCACAACGATCAAAGGAAGTCCAATCCCACTTTGGTATCTAGGTGGTCTGAAGTGAAAGGACATGTTAATAATGTTATCGTTTACGAGACTTCACGATAGGTGGGACTCACCGGAAGTACAGTGCTAAGCATATAACGTTGATGGCACACACGAAGGCGAACGCCACTAGACCTGGGTAAATAGTCAAACTCCCAAGAGCTACAACGGGATAGTGGAGCATGTGCGCACCTTGTTTCACAAAGTAACGTCCCAGAGAAATCTCCCGCATGCGGATTTTGTAGCAATACTATGCGCGCATGGGGAAGGCGGATGCCGAAGTGACTTGACTAAATCACTCACCACAAAAACAACAATCAACGAGGTAAGGTCCATCAAAGTGGCGGCGAGCTGGTCGTACGTTAGCTTCGTGAATACACGAGTGAATGAAGATCCCGAACAATTGTGTACTATGGGAATACATCAGTAAAAAAAAAGCCAGAAAGGACGGCACGAGGCAACACTCACTCCTATCCGCACGGCCATGATCCCTTCTCCGTAGTTCGGAAAGCACCCAGTACGCTGTAGAACGACGTATAGTTCCACTGGAATATCTACCCTGCCGCAGAATACCCAGATGTTGATACCAACGAGGGCAACATAGCATAAAATCAGAAGAATAAAAACGCGACGGTTGCGAGAGGTGAAAGCGTATGCACGCATCATCATGACACCTAGGATCAAGTGTGAAGAACGCAGTCTCAATCAGCGACATGGAGGAAACTGTACCTTGCGACGTAAATTGCTGAAAAATTACTATCAGTTGAAGCCCGCGGACTAGAATTAGAGACCTACACAAGGTGCTAGCAACGCGTTAATCGGCCTCACGACTTGCATGCACAGCTCTGGTGGGTGGTTTCCGACGATTCCCCACATAATCACGACCCAAAGTGCGGCAGGATAATAACGACATAGAAAATAGGCTATATTGATCGCCGAAAGGCGGCGCGACTTGTGTATCTTTGAAAGATATCACTTCAGCCATGGTTAGTGGAGATGTTGTGTCGGACACATACTAGCCGGATCTCGTCGCCGAGTCTTTAAGGAAAAATAAGAGATTATCGGTGTGAAATCCTGGCCCAGAACTCACGATGCAAGCCACTCATAGAGCTGCAAGGCGCACATCGCAGCCATGGCATAGCGAGCGTCATTAATGCTTTCCACACCGTCGTATAGATCCTGCAAACCATAGGAATATACGGCCGCCAAATCAAGCAAGGACATGGTCGGTGCACGATTCGTCGAGCTTGTGCTTATGGTAAGAGACGGAGGCTCCGAAGAAGGGTGGATCGAGGAAAGGAAAAGAGTTGATAGGCAGGATGAGAGAAGGATTCAACGACGGCCGAGCAAAAAAGGCATATGTAGTTGCCCAAGTTGCCGTTTCCTGGTGTAAGGCCGTGGTCTGTCAAACCTACTGTCAATGGCTCAAAGAGCCACTGCCGACATTAAGTCAAGGCAAGTGAGGGATGGGAAAATATTCCGCACCGAGGTTGGATAAATTCAGACATATTAAATTGTCGACCAATAGCCACCGAGACGAAGCAGGGACAACGAAACAGTCTATGCATCAACTCCACCTTGTTCAAGAAGATGTCGTTGATGGGAAACTTTGCTTATTGGGCTCCCCCACGCGCTTGACATCGAAACGAGGTCATTATCGTCAGCTAAAATAGGTGAATGAGGTTGTTCACATGTGTGGCGTGAAGGCTCAAAAGCGCTTGCGGTGGCTGACAGCCAAAATGAAACTCCTTGGTTCGAGAGTGTGTTTCGTTGACGAATTTCGCACTAGTGTGTGCCAAGGCGCTTCCAAACAAAGTCAACAATACCAAGCTGTTAAACCATATCCCGCACTTCTGAATACACTGTTATCCGTGATTACATACCTTAGACGCCCTGTAAACCCTTGCCTATCTTGTGCAGATCATCATGGGACTCCAAGGGAAAGATACTAGATCGAGATCGGTGCCGAGCGGAACGGCCAGGGAAACCTGTTTTACAAACGAGGCATGACATCAGTCCAGTATAACAGTTAAGCAACAGAATCCGACGCTGGTAGGGGGTTCTGCTTGAGGACTATCTGAGTCCGTCAACTGAGGCAGGGGGGGGGGATGGTGCTGAGTCTCCTTCATCACTTCGATCATTAAAATATTGTGTGCTGCTCTTTGTTCGGATGAGCCTCATGCCCGCACACTTGCGTCCTCGCATAAACTTCTGAGAAAGTCATATGCCATATGTGATATATATTACACATATCCATTGTATCAAAATACGAAGGGGTTGTAGAAAGCGATGAGCAAGGTCGGAGCCATCCATCGCTGAGGGATGCCACATCGGGGCATGTGCAAAATGGGTCGTTGCGCAATCCCTGGACTTTAAAGGCGTGGGGTTGGTGGTTATCACTGATGTGACCATCCGAACATCTAATCAATGGGAGTCCATGGCATTATTGAAATAGCCTGGTGTTAGATCCATGCTTCGAAGACTACTTCGAGTCTGTAGCCTTCTTGGGCTACAGTCAAGGACTGATCATCAAAGTAAACCGAAAAGCAAAATTTCCAGGATTTTTCATGTGAAGTTGGCGACTGCCAAAACTGTTTTTCCCGCATCAATTTAGTGATTATGTACAGCCTTGTGATCCTAACACTCTCCCTCAAACTGAGGATAGTCCAAGTTCCTTTACATGATTTTCATATTTAGGTTTGACAAGGGGCTTGCTAGGGATATCCAGAGTTTGATGAGGATCACAACAATCAATCAATTTTACTAGTCCATCTTGTACTGGGTCTCTTACCCAATGCCATCTGATGTCCATATGCTTCATTCTTTTGTGGTACTGGGGGTTCTTTGCTGTTGCAATTGACCCATCATTGTCACCCAGGAGCAATATTGGTTGGGTCTGAATGAATCCCAACTCACTATATAGGTAACATAACCAAATGGCCTCTCTCAAGGCTTTTGAGATAGCCACATATTCAGCTTCAGTGTTACGAATATTGCAGACTCCGAGACCACCGAGGAGACCGAAGAGCCCGAGCAGCAGTCTTATGAAGAGTGGGATTTGATGAAGCGCATGATGGTAAGCCTCTGGCAGGAAACCACGGAGTTGCGACAGACGCTTGATTGGGAAATGTGTGAGAAGGTAGACGAAGCGTGTCGCTATCACGGAGTATACTTTCCATGTGATGACGACTTGTGATTGGACAGTTGAACTTACTACTTCCTATTTCAGACACTCTTCCATATTAGGACAAGGTATCAGTTTCGTCTCTTTCGACATATTTATGCCTGCATCAATTATGCTTGCTCTTGCAGACTTTCGTCTTATGCCTTATGCACTATGCATTCCTTTTCTATATGCGTCCCTCTTATTCGACCTCTATGTTACTATTGATCTACTTCCTAAAGTAGTCATAGGACTTGTATATGTATGCCGTCTGGACATGTAGATTAGCCAAGTCTAATCTTAAAGAGTTGTGTTACCTTCTCTTGGAACTTAAATAAGTCCTTGAGTCGTATTACCTCTTTAAGTCTACATCTCTTCGCCCTTGTGTGCAGCTTTTCCCTCCAAGGCTTCTCTCTAACGTCGTGTCCTACGGAGTGTGCGATCTACACGAGTTCGCTGCCTAGAGACAACGTGAATAGCCACCCGAGGTTAAACAGAGCAGCTCCTTCAGACCTGTACAGGACAAGGACCTCTGCTCGTCTCACTTACAAGGATAGGCTCCGACTTAGGCGTCGCTTAGCCAAAGAAGAAACCTTGTAACATCAAGATTAGACTTCCCTCGTGTGCCAACCCCACGTTGTAATCCTTCCCCGACTACCGTTCTCATTGCTCCGCGCTGTGCGAGTAGTCACCCCGAGGTTCTCATTGCTTCGCGCTGTGCCATCGGGACGTCGTTGGTTCTCATTGCTTCGCGCTGTGCCTAAACGACACCAAACCCCCTTCTCGACTATAATTCGCCCACTCGTTGCTTGGTGGTCTGACGAAGAAGTCTGTAATACGCCCACTCAACGTTTAGTGGTCTGTCAGAAGAAGACCCTCTGACTATAAATCGCGTCGACGTCTGTCAAGGTGAAGCGTTCTCGATCGTCAGAAATCGAAAGGCGTTCTCGATCAACAGAAATCGAATCTCGTTCTCGATCAGCGGAAATCGACAGAAGTTCTCGATCATCTGAAATCGACGACCCCCAGCCATACGACCGTTCTTCTATTTATTCTACCTTATCATCTTCCTGGAGTTCCTCGCAGGACAATATTTCTATATCATCCTTAATTCCTCCCAGCCTCCGACACCTTGACCTCACACCCGACCAGATTCAGGAATTAATTCAAGCCCTTGTCGAGAGGAACCTTGAATGTCCTTCCACTCCCCGACTCCCCTCACCATTTCAGGAGAAGCAGCTGCCTTATTGGAATGAGTTAGAGCCCAAGACTCCGACAGCAGCGACGAAACAGCTCGATGTTCAGCATCCCCAATCTCGCCTATCGTCTCTCCAGCTAGAACAAGACCTCCAAGAAGAGTCAGATCTCTTAACCTCGACGAAGTCGCCCCTTGGGAACTGCGACTTACTGCCAATATTAGAGGAAGAAGAGAAGCAGCCAGAGAACGAAGACAACAAATGTCGACCACTGTCACTATCCCTCCCGCTGTTGTACAACCCCCTCAGCAACTCGCTCGACCTCCAAGCGCAGCCTCAATTCCGCCACCATACCAGCAACAGTCATCAGAACACCCTACTCCCACTCCCCAACAACCAGTTCAACCACCCCTGCAACCGCAACCACCAGTTCCTAGAATGGACTCCATGGCACCCATCAATCAAGCCACCACCTTCGCATTTGGAAGTAATATCGTGCCCCCAAATTAGAGATTCTTCCAGCAGCCCCTCTTCACGAACCCTGTGATTCCCGGACATCAAACAACTGGAATTGTACAAGGAAATCAGGGAAACCCGCCTCAGACTGGAGCAGCTCAGCCAACAAACCCGCCGCAAGCAGGAAGCCCTCACCCACCTCCTGGACCACCTCCACCTGGATGACCACCTTCAGGACCAGGACAACCAGGTTTGAACCCACCACCAGGACTACCAGGAGCACCACCTCCACCACCGCCAGGAGCACCACTGCCAGGACCTCCCGCACCGGGACAACCAGGAGCACCCCCACCAGGTTTCGGTTTTCCCCAACAAGCACAAATGCCTGCTGCCCCTTCCACACCAAAATACGAGGCACCACCCTTGTATGATGGAGACCTGCAGAAGTACTTGGCATGGAAGCAGCAATGTGCTCTGTACATCATCGCCAACCAGCATAAATTCCCTACCGACCACGATGCCATCATATTCATGCTCTACTACATTGGAGGAGCAGTGGAACCATGGAAAACGGAATACCTCTGCCAGCACAACTTCAATGGAGTATTACATCTCGGAACATTCAACGCATTTCAAGATGAGCTCGACAGAGTCTTCCTCCCTTACAACTACACGGAAGACGCTCTCCGAAGACTCCACGCTCTCAAGCAAAAGCGAAGACCAGTGGACCAGTACATCTCTGAGTTCAAAGTCCTTGCGACCCAAGCAGGGATGGTCAACCCACAAGAACTCATCTATCGATTCAGAGAAGGACTGGACTTTGAAATTGGCCTCAAAACCATTGCCCTCAGACCCGGACCGGACATTGATATCTGGTTCGAAGCAGTGAGAGCAGTGGAAGAACAACACCGCATGGAGAACAACTATTGAGCTAGCCACGCCCGAGAACGAACCAATAGAGCTATACCCCAACCGAAGAAGAAGGCATCCTATAATACGAATTGGTCACAAAGCCAGGCGTATAAAGATCCGTATGCCATGGATGTGGATAACTTGGTGATGGCACTCTCTGAAATTGCGCTTGAAGAAGACTATTCCTTGGAAGAAGAATCCAATGCAGAAGTTAACGAGGTTGAAGAAAATCAAGACCTCTTGGAGACATTTCTTCAGAACATCCTCACCCCGAAAATGCGCAATGACCTCAAGCAAGGGAAATGTTTCAGCTGTGGACAGACAGGACATTTCGCTCGAGAATGTCTGAAGAAACCAAACCCGCTGCAATTGACACGAAATCTACCGCAAAACGCCCAAGCAAAGGTTTCCAAGCATAAGCCACCTGTACCCCCTAAATTACCCCGCGACAAGGAGAAGCAGCAAAAGTGAAAAGCTATGTTCGCCCAGATCAATGAAATAATTCAGGAAGCAGACAACGAAGAAGTCACCGAGATCTTCACTGAATTCTCAAATTCCACCAGTGCTCAAGCAAAGGAGATCCAGGATTTTGCCTCAGATGACTAGGTTCCACGTCTAGATCGTCCAAAGGAAAGAAAGATGCACAAACGGACAATTCCTTTTCTTCCCCTTTCTTGCTTTCTAACGGACTGGTTTCCGACTCTTATCCCTGTCCAAAGGACGAAATTATGCCCCCTTCTCTTTCCCAGAATGAAGTGCCTGTTTCTGAATTGTGTTTAAAGACTCACCAATCCAACACCTTTTATTGCCCCATCACTGTGCATCTCTCTGAAAAATCCGTGGAAGACCTTGCACTGATAGATTCCGGAGCAGGATGAGACTTCATCGACCACAGGTTGGTTGAGAAATGGAACCTGAAAACGTCGCCGTTGAAGAAACCGATCAAGGTCAGAAATGCCGATGGAACACTCAATAAAGATAAGCAAATCACTCATTCTGTCACCCTCGAGTTCACAATCTATGGGAAACAAATGAAGATGGATTTGCAGGTGATTAATCTAGGATGACCTAGAATAATCTTGGGAATCCCTTGGCTCACCAAATACAACCCCGACATTGATTGGTCAAAACGAACTCTCTCGTGGAGACGTTTGACAGACAACACTACACTCTCTTCGATCATTGACCACACTCTTTCCGAAATATACATGAACGAGCTTGAAGAAGATTTCTCTGAGGAAAACTTCACCGAAATAAATGCCAAGACCTCCTATTCCCAAATACTTGCCCAAGCAGGAGAGCAGAAGAAGGAGACCGATCCCAAAAAGATAGTACCCCGGGAGTTCCACAAGTATCTTGACCTTTTCTCCCAGAAGAAAAGTGAAAGATTCCCTCCCGCTCGACAATGGGACCATCGGATCGAAACTAAGGAAAGTTTCATACCGAAAGCTTTCCCTTCCTACAAACTCTCTCTCGCTGAAGAAAAGGAGCTCGACAAATTCCTCGAAGAAAATCTTGCGAAAGGATATATCAGACCCTCGAAATCCCCTATGGCCTCACCATTTTTCTTCGTCTCAAAGAAGGATGGAAAACTCAGGCCCTGTCAGGACTATCGCTACCTCAACGAACACACAGTCAAGAACGGCTATCCTATCCCCTCGATTCAGTCCATACTTGACAAATTATGAGGATCGAAATACTTTACTGCACTCGACGTCAGACTCGGCTACAACAATGTTCGAATTGTTGAAGAAGACTGATGGAAAGGAGCATTCTGCACCCACCGAGGACTATTTGAACCTACGGTCATGTTTTTCGGGATGTGCAACAGTCCTGCCACGTTCCAAAACATGATGGACACCATCCTCGCCCCCCTCATCGTGCAGAACAAAGTTATCATCTACATGGACGATATTCTCATCCATGCCCCTACCAAAGCCGAACTGCGGAAAACGATGAAAGAAGTATTCAAGATCTTGCGAAAGCACGACCTCTACCTCAAACCAGAGAAATGCGAATTCGAGAAAACGACCCTCACTTATCTCAGATTTATCATCTCTCCCAACGAAGTCAAAATGGACCCCAACAAACTTAGAGGAATAGCAGATTGGCCTACCCCCAAGACAGTCCACGATGTACGAAAATTCATCAGGTTCTGCAATTTCTATCGCAAATTCATCAAGCACTATGCCCACCTGTCCTTACCCCTTAACGCACTTCTGAAGAAGTCTAACACTCCTTTCAAATGGACAAAGGAAGCTGACGACGCTTTTAGAAAATTAAAGCAACGGTTCCTGGAAGAACCTGTTCTAATTACCCCGGATCCCTCAAAACCATTTGAAATTCAAACTGATGCGTCCGCTTACGCGTCTGGAGCAGTTCTACTCCAGAAAGACTCAAATGGTGTGTTACACCCATGCTTCTATTATTCCAAACCATTCTCCCCAGCTGAACGGAATTATCACGCATTGGAACAAGAGTTCCTAGCCATCATCCGTGCATTACAAGAATGGCGTCATTACATCGACGGATCACCTTATGAAACGACAATATGGACGGATCACGACAACATTATTCATTGGGCCAAGCCATCAAAGTTATCAAGACAAACCATTTGATGGTCCGCTGTGATCAGCGCCCATAAAATCAAGATTCGCCATATTCCTGGATCTAAAAACTGCGCCGCCGATGCTTTGTCCAGAAGACCAGGCCACGCCTCGACAAGTAAAGACACGGAGCTCGAAACAACAAAGGCAGCCATTCCACTAGAGAAGTTTCAAACTAGTGACTTTACCAATGCTAACACGAAACTGGCTAGTTCAGGAGAAAACGACAAAATCAACATCGTAGACCCTGATGTTGAAAATGAAGCTCAAAAAGGAAAAGACGGAACCATAGAATTGGATCAAGAAGGTCGCATCCAACTTCCAATGGACTCTGCACTTAAGAAGTGCTTATTGCAGCGTGTACACGATGCACCAGCTGTGGGACACCCCAGAGTCGCTGAAACCCTCAGGAAGCTTCAAGAATATGTCACTTGGCCTGGCATTCGCACCTACGTCACGAACTATGTGAAAGGATGTGTTAGGTTGGTCCTTATCACCGGTCGCCTAAGCTTTGCTAGGGGGCGGCTATCTCACTAGATGGTTCGCAGAGGCG
>JAEUWQ010001443.1:0-21366 GCA_018524765.1 Podaxis sp. AQ799166
TATTAAAAAAAGCAGAGCCGAAATTGGTCTAACACCCCCCTCCAATCTGGAGAGTTACAGAAATATGCTACTCTTCAGAACCAATTCCCCCAAATGTCGCTGGTCAACATCATCAATTTCCTTCATTCATCAGGAGACATTAAATCCCCCTCCCCCACACCATCCAAACCCTTGCCCCATCCCTCTAACTCTCCTAAGGCTACTCAAGGCCCTTCTTGAAAGAACATTGTTATTCCCTACAATGATATTTTCAAACCCATCCTCATCACTTCTCTTGATCTTGTGGTGAGAAACTGCAACAATGCCCTATACCAAAAGGGCTTTCTACTCAAAGTCGAGTCAGCAAAGTCCAATGATCGGACCCTCTGGCTATCTACAAACCAAGTTGCCACTGATGAGGAACTCCTCATTGTAAAAAAAGGCATTGCAGACTCTAACAGGTCTGCATTTGCCACTCCCAAAATGAGGGATGCCATCACTCCATCCCTCCCTATGTCCAAATTGTTTATCAAATTGATGAACCTCCCTTATTTCTGTCCTGACAGTACCCCTCATAAGTCTGATGACTTCAAAGAAGTCATTGAATCTTCACCCTATCACAAAATGCTCCAACACCTTGTGGGCAAACCCCATTTCCATTGAGTCTCCCCTCACTCTGACTCCACCATTCTCTTCTTTGATCTCTGGGACTTGCAATCGGCCACTAGAGCCAAATTACTCATCAATCACATGCTTCTCTTTGAAAACCATGTATGCACTTTCTGAGGTGCTACCATGCAAACCACCTCTCTTCTCTGTAACAGATGCTAGAGGTGGGGCCACCCTACTCATCTATGCAGAGCACATAACCCCAGGTGTGCGATTTGTGGAGACCCTCACCACACTGAAAATCACTGCCATGACAGTTTCTGCTGTTGTGGTAAACCTGGTCTGAACCCCTGACCCCCTACCCCTGCCAACATCACTGAGTGTCCTCATGTGACCTCATTCCAATGCCTATCATGTGATTCCAAAGACCATCACATGAACTCAGACAAATGTCCCTTCTTCCATCACTGATTTGATTGGGATTGGATGACCTCTAAACTTAGAGAGCTCAAGTCTGAAAAGAACCAGTGTGACTTCAACTCAGGTGCAGTTAATGTCTAAAGGACCCCTTAACTGACCTGCTCTTTCATCACTTTCATCTGTTCCCATTCTCTTTTTTAACATCCACTGTTCATCATCTCTTGTTGAGCTTTTACTAAACAATCCTATTTTCAAAGACATTTTAGTCCTATGTCTTCAAGAACCCCCTTTTAACATCATTCGCAACATACCTTCCACTGAGAACTCTGAAGGAGTCCCTTACAAAGGCATGCCATATAATCCCAATTGGCATATCTTCTTATCAGATGAAGAGCATCCTAGGACAGCCACCTTTATCCGGTGCTCATGCAATGCACTTATGCCTACATCCCACCCAAACATTGTTTTGTCACCAGATTTTCAACTCATTTCCTTTTCTTTCCCAAAGAAACTATATTTTCTTAATTGTTATCTTGACCCTTCCAACAACTCTTCCATTTCCTATTTGGAAACACATGCTCACCTCCTCCCAAAAAATCTAGTCTGTGCAGGAGGGGATTTCAATTCTCACTCCCCAGAATGGGATTCCCACATCACTCACCACACTGCCTGGGGCGACCTACTAACCGATATCATGAATTCATTAGGTCTCTCCCTATCGACTCCATCAGAGGATAAGTATACACATATCCCCTATGATGCTAATAAACACCTGTCTGTCATTGACCTTATTTTCATGATAGATGAATCATCCCAAAGCCCAGTCCACCAAATTCATGACAACTGGCAATTTATATCTGATCATTGTCCCCTTCTCACTTCCCTCCCCATTCCCTCTCCCTTCCAACCTTTCATCAAGAAACTCACTATCCCGAAAGACTCAGAGGAAGAAGCCACCTTCTTATACTCAATAGGAGTGCAATTACAAGCCATCCCACCCACATTCTCCTCAGCAGACAATGTTCAGGCCTATGCCCTCACTATGTCACAAATCATCAATCAAGAATGACAACACAATGCCAAACTTGTCAAAATCTGTGCAAGATCTAAGCCATGGTGGAACCCTCAATGCACTACTACCCTCAGAGCTTTTCAATCCCATAAGTCCAAGGCAAATTGGACCAAGTTCAGGCGAACCATGTGCCAAGCTAAGTGGATATTCTTCAACAAGAAAATCAAAGACATAGCTGAGGAAGACTGACACCCCTGGGATCTTATGTCCTGGGTTGGCAAACACAACCTCCCCCTTCCCAATCCATCACCTACAATGGAAAGAGTTGTGACAAGCTGGAAGATCTCTGGCATGCCCTCGACTCTTCATACAACTCTGCCTCTAACCGACCTGTGGATTTAAGTGCTATGGAGTCTTTTGATGCCCATCTGGAGTGCTCATGGCCTCCATTCTCTAAAGCTGAGCTTTTTGACACTCTCAACCCATGCACCAACTCCTCTGCCCCTGGCCCCAATCATTTGTCATGGGCCCATATTAAACACCTTATGTCTAACAACACCTTCCTATCCAATTTCCTTTTGTTTGCATCTAAATACATTGAATTCTCTACCTGGCTGGAACACTTCAAAAACTCCACCTCCATCATCATTTCCAAACCCAACAAACCCCACTACTCCACACCAAAAATGTTCTGGCCCATAGTCCTCCTCAACATGCTTGGTAAGTTGATCAAAAAGATGATTTCCACCAGGATGCAATTTGAAGCATCCCAACACAATCTTGTGCATCCCCTCCAATTCAGAGGCATCATCCAGCACTCTACTGAAGACACTGGAGTTTATGTCACTCACCTCATTTGCACAGGCTGGAAATGCAAACTCAAGACTAGTGTCATCACTTTCAACATAGCACAATTCTTCCCTTCCACTAACCACGACATCCTCATTGCCACCCTCCAATGCCAAGGCTTCAATTCCCAGCTTGTCTCATTTTTCTCTGATTATTTAAGTAATTGCTTCACCACATACTCCTGGAACAATCATCATTCCCCCAAATTCCCTGCCTCAGTCGGAGTCAGACAGGGCTCTGCTTTATCACCCATTCTCACTGCTCTATCCCTTTCCCCTTTTATGTATAATTTTTCCAATGATCCACGTTGTAAAATAGTTTCTTTTGTTGATGATGGTCTTATTGTTGTCCAATCAGATTCATTTAATACTAACTGCCACCTTCTTTCACAGGTATACAAAAACTGTGAAGAATACCTCAACTGCCTCGGGTTTGTTCTCGAAAGAGACAAAACTGAGGCCTTCCACTTCTCCAACTGCCCCTCCCTTGATCCCAACCCTCCTGTTGTCATTGACAACTCCTTCACCATCCACCCAAAACCCTTCCTTCACTACCTCAGCTTCTGGTTTGACAGAGGCCTCACCTTCAAGAAACATGTCTGCTTCTACTCCACCAAGGCCCTCTCCACCATCCGATGCATGTGAATGCTAGGCAACTCCATCTGTGGTTTATCCCCCCTCCACAAACAACTACTCTATTGATTGTGTGTCATCCCTATCACCATCTATGGTTTCTGACTATGGTTCAACCATAATGCTCAATACTGCAGACTCATCAAGTCCTTACAGTGTATGCAATGCCAGGCAGCCTTGTGGATTACAGGCACGTTCCGTACCACTCCCTCTGGTGGGGTTGAAGCCATCACTGGCCTCATTCCCATTCAACTCCATCTCTTTAAACTCGCTAAGCAGTGCTCTCTCTATTTCCACACCCTCCCCTCCTTTCACCCCCTCAAACTTCTCACCTGCAATGTCAATCCATTAGGCATGCACCAAACCAAGCAGTACTCAACAGCACTTGACTTTGTATCTGATGCCCAGCTAGTCACAGACCAGTTTCAGCATCTCTATCCCAGTGCCAAACCTGGCCAGTGCTTGCTGGACTTGTTCAGCAATTGCATCAAATTCATTGAGTGCCCTGACCCTTCAAAAGAAGGTGCCATGTCACTTCATATAGCCAATGCCTCCCATGCCCGAGATCTTTCCTTTTCATCTCCTGTCTCCCTTGCAGTAGCTACAGATGGCTCTGTTCCCTCTAACCCCTCCCTTTCTGCTACCTCTGCTTTCATTGTCTTCAATTCTTCTGACTCTGACATTCTTTCTTCTTCCATTCACCCCTGTGGTGAAGTTACTACCTCTGATTCTGAATCATACACTCTCTGTCTTGGGTTATTCTCTTCTATTTCTTCTGCTCAATCTCTCAACATCTCTTCAATAGTAGTTTTCACAGACTCTATTTCCTCAGCTAAACTCCTTTTCTCCTATAGGCCCCACAGCATGCACCTGGACTCTATCGCAGTTGCCCCTCTCCTCCACTCCTGGCTTTCCTCCTCTCCTCACAACCATGTCCATTTTTGGTCAATCCCCTTGTCTGCCAACTGGTCCATTCATCACAAGGTGCACACCCTCGCCAAATCTCTCCACCTACCCAATCCTCATTGTCAACCAATCCATACATCACTCGGATTCATTTGCAAACACTATATGCAAAAATGCCTATCCCTTTGGCAGCAACAAATGAATGATCTGACTTACCACAGTCACAATTGGCTCCCACTACTCAATCCCACTGAGCAACCACTTCAACCCAAGTATGCCAAAGGCAGAACTTGGCTCAACTCGCCCCTTGGAAAGAGCACCAATCTATGTGTATGCTTCATATGCTGTGTCACTGATCATGTGCCCATAGGCACTTTTCGCCAGCATTTCTTCCCTGGGTGCCACATCATCTCTTGCCCATGTGGCAAGCCACTTGAAACCTGCAATCATATTCTTGATGATTGTCCCTGCTTCCGATACCCAGTAGGGGCCTGTAACGGCTTCTTCTGGGTTATCCAGTTCCTCGACCAGAACCCTGTGGCATTCTCATTTGCCAACCAAATACAAGGACCCATCACCCAAGAGGAGTTTGCCACCTGCTGCCTCAACAGGAGAGAGCAACTTGCAAGAAATGGAGTTCTGGATGTACACTGAAGGCCCTTTCCCCTCCCTCTGACTCATAGTTAGCTCCCCCACTCCTATACTTCTACCTCTCTCTCATCTCTCACTATGTGTTAAGTTAGTTCTCTCTTTCTTCTCATCTCACTTCTCTATCGTAGTATGTGTACTCCTATATTTCTCTCTCTTACCCCTAGTTCTTTTCTTTTTCTCTTTTCTCTCTCTCTAGTTTTGGTATTGGGACTGCTACCATGCACCTGTTTGTATTAGCTAGTCTAGTGCAATAAATGTCAATTTAGAAAAAAAAAAAAAAAAAAAAAAAGACAGTCACTGGTCACTCACTTATTGCCAGTTTATGCATATTAGCACTGACACCATGGCCCCAAGAGCCTGATCAAGGTAGTCTGATCTCACTGATGAGGCAACTCTCCTCCAACCCAATAATGCTTCTTGATGTATCTCATGTCACTAGGGAAGCTGAATGTTTCAGTGATATTGAAAGCAACAGGTGTCAGGAGCAAAGGTGGAAGAGATATTACAGGTGGGGAAGGTCCAACAGCAAACACTAGGTATGAGTGAAATGTCCAAGCTCAATGTTAGGCACCCCAGCAGTATGCTTGCACCTCAGATCATGGAAAAAGTGCTCATGGAAGACAGTGAGACTGCAGTCAGCATAGAATGAGGCTTTGAACATGTTGGACAACTCATGCATGGGAAACCAGCTTATTCTCATCATCATATTTTGCACCAGAAGGTACTGTGTGGAAACAGCATCATCAAGGCCATGCAAGTCATCAGCACAATGAACCTCCACTTTCTGTCTACCTGTAGAGCTCATAGACAGCAAGTCTGAGGAGAAACAGACAACCTCCCTGACATCAAGTCTGGTGAGGACACTACAGAGTCCAGTTGATTTGATCATGTTATGGATGAACTCATAGTAGTCATAGATTCTCCTGCATTGAGTCTGTGGATCCCCCTCTATTCACCATTCTACAAGGCACCATGTCAAGCTCTCTTATGCAAACATGTGGCCTGTAAAGTTGTGCTCCAATTGCACAGCTGGGTGGTTCTTAGATTGCACAGCATCTTGAATTCTTCCCTCTTTTTATGTTGTCTTCTCTGGGTGGTATGTTCTTGATAATAGGTATATGAAATAAAACAAGCATCAGGCATTTACTTGAAGATTCCCAGCCTGTTCACATCCTCACCATTGGCCTGTGGTTCAACAACTTCTTGGAAGACCTTGATGCCAACAAGGGGCAAGGACTACTACAAACTACTATAGGGACATGTTCACTATGTTGATATCATTCATTGATGATACTCTGAGTGCTACAGTTGAGGGTGGGACACTGAGTAAACACATTGGTTGTAGGGATCACCCTGTGGACTAAGGAATTCACATACCTACCTAACACCTGAGGCCCTCCATCATCTGCCCTTTCCTTCAACCTTGACAATGGAATCTCTAAGAGATTATCTTTGATTGACACTCCCATAAGATTACTGTTCAGTTTCATGGTGAGGGTTGCTTCTCTGACAATGAAGGCAGCCATGGCAATGATTTCCCCAATCACACTCAGATTTGAATTTGTCTTTCTCTGTTCCACTGCACTATCTCATTGACCTTTGCCCTACATGCTGCAGTCAGACCACCCAAATCAGCCATCACCAACACACTGAATGATGGAGAGCCTCCATTGTAGCAGGTCCTTTCACAATAGATAAACCTAGTATAACTGAATAAGATCTGTTTACAGGCTGTAATCACTTCAAGGAGGTCTTGAAGTCAAGTAAGAGATGGTCCTGTAGCCATGTAGTCAGGCAATGGTGGTGCCAGTACCATATGGTCACTGGGGTTCATCCAACTTCAGCTTGCATTCTCTGAAGACAGAATCATGTATGTATGCTGTGATATGCTTCTAAGTTGACTTGCAGAAGGCAGTGTATTTACTCATAGCTATACAATCAGTAAAACCTTCATAAGATCTGACTGGGAGTACAGGAAGTGCTGGGCTGCTCTCTTCCTGTTGACCATCAAACCATGGAGCTGCAATGTGTCTGGTGAGTAGAGGAGAAGGCAGCAGTCATATTAGCCAGATGATTATACTGATCCATTGAAAGGCCACCAAGTGCAAATACAGTTTTTGTATTCTGTGTGTATTTAATTGTGTCTACAGTTGAAAGGAGAAAGATAACAGTATCCCTGGTAAAGCAAATATAATGAGACAATAAAGGGATGAGGGCATGATGAGAGAGTAAAAGTTCATGAATGCAGTGGTTGAGGCTGGGGCTATTGTTGATGGTAGTATGAGGGTTAGGTTGTTGGGGTTGCAAAGGGGATAGTTAAATGGGCTGAATATGCAATTGATTGAAGAATAAACTGGTTGTGCCTCTGAGAGGTATAAAGGAAATACCATGAGACTATTGTGCATGGCCAGCAAGTGTCTGCACCTCACACCTTTCAAATAGAAGCATGATCACTGGAAATGATGGAGTCTTTACCAAGGCAGTGGTACATACCTCCATGAGGGGAGATCAAGCAAGTTGCAAAATGTATAGTCATTGCACCAGCACCTCATTCAAAATCCATACTCTCTGAGGATGAATGGGCACATACATTACTGATATGTGGAGTCACCACTTGGATCAAGACAATCTGGTTGGGTCAGCAAGCTCTATGTACCTGTTGTTGGAGACAATGTGCTTGTAGCTGCCCTGTCAATAAGTAGTATTCCAATTACATTTACCTGAGGATATGAGTATATGGGTGACAAGGTACTATAACCAGTCTTCAGTGCAATGTCAAGGACAACAAGAACTGGATACACCAATCATCCTGCATATGGAGTTCAGTATTCAGAAGTACCTCAAGTGGATTCTGCATTCTCTGTGGGAAAAAAAACTGCCAGTGAGAATGTCTGGCACTGAGCAAGCCTGGCCAACACGGAAGTCTGGTCTGTATACACACTCTGGTATCACCAATGATAAAGTCTAATGACATGGGACAGGACAGGCAAGCAGGGTGGCTAGCAACATGAATCAGTGTCTCTGTGGGAAAACAACTGTTGATGAGAACATCTGGCAATGAGAAACCACTTGCTGACAGGGAAGTCTGGTCTGTATACATGCTCTGACATCACTGATGATAAAGTCTAACAGCAGGAGACAGGACAGGGAAGCAGGGCAGCTGACAATACAGATCAGCATTCTCTATGGGAAAACAACCATTGACAAGAACATCTGGTAGTGAGCAAGCATTGCCTGACAAGGGAGTCTAGTCTGTGTGCATGTTCTTATGTTGCTGATGATAAAGTCTAGTGACATGGAATGGGACAAGTAGGGCAGTTGAATACATGGATTACATGTCATTAGTGAATACAAATATACTGGATCACATTCCTCCATCTTCCCCAAAGATAATTGCAGGAGTTATATCCTGCATCTGAAGTGTTACTATGTGAAGGGATGGGTGAATAATAGAAATGCCAGCCATATTCTGCAGAGGGTAATTGTAAGTAACATGAATTGTGACATCCCACTCCAAAGTGGTGCTGTCCTGGAAGAGTCTTGGCAATTGCAGAAACAACCTCTTGACACTAAGCCTGATGTGCACCAAACCTCTCACCAATGTGGAGTTTAACCAGTAATCAGTAACCAACCAGTAACATATCTATGAATTATGCACAAAGTTATCAATCAATGACCCATATGACAACCAGCAACAAAGAACTGAAGACTGGATGATATGCTAGTGTGTTTTATAAGTCTTCTGTGGGGGACAGGCATATGGGGGAGGGAATTCCATCTTTCAATGACTTATCTGATGTCACTTGTGACCCCACTTGTAATGAATTACCCCTTCCTTCACTTTGGATGTACACTCCAGTTCTGACATATGATGTATTGGGGCTAACAGAAATAACAGAGTAGTGCATCAAGGGCATGTGGAACTTTACTGTACTCTGATATGAACCCTGACTGAGTTTCACCATACAGAAAAGCAACAGTACTCACCAGAAAGGCTAGGAACTTTCTGTGATGTCCTGATCATTGCAGGGGACAACAAGCTCTCCAAGGGCTGGGCCTAGCAAATGACACATGAGCTTAGGAGTGAAACAGACTAATTCAGTTTTACCTAAGGCAATGAAGTGGAGTAATTACCCAAGGTGATCATTGTACAAGATAGACAGACCCAGAGGTGTAGGTTGGATGTTGTAAATAATTGTCCCAGTTCAGTACTCAACCATGGGGACAGCAAAATATGTTGGCACACTTTGAACCATGATAGCATGGCACCACTTGACACCCAAGAGCCTTTGGCCTTCATCCTGCTCAGGTTGATACTGGCTATCCATGTAGTATGCACTGTCTATAAGGTTCATTCAGCATTTGTAAACAGCTCATTGAGATTCATCTCTGTATGTCAAGGCTCAGACCACCAAATTATTATGATATGAATCATGGTTGTGGGAATTACTCAGTGTTTGCTTGTTAAATACACCCAATATTCATTTCCAAGGTAATCAAAGTGTGACATGACTAATCAAGAGGCCAAAGGGACAGGGGATAAGCCCATGTGTCAGGATGTTACAGATTTTCAATGGTATGCCAGGCTCAAGGAACTCTGATTCAACATAAACATGCATTATTCAGGTGATAAGGTGATTGCCTACTTTTCATACCCCATGTTCCTCATTTCATTGACAATGAGTTCAGTGCTGCCACCAACCATCACCAAGGATTCAAAGTGAGTCTCAAATTTGGTCCCTGTTGTGGCAGGAATCAGCCGTGCTACTGAAAATTGTGTTACATTTTTAACTAGTTAATTAACTGGTACAAGCTAGCCATTACATCAATGTTGAGGATTTTGACATTGAGTGTCAATCCCACTTCCAGAGTGTTGTTAGCTAAACACCAAAATATCCCTGAGCTGACTTACTGAGACAACTTCACAAAGCAAGTGGAGAGGATACCTGAATTCCACATCAAGGTAAAAAAACCTGTCTAGTGGCAGGCAGGATGGATAGGATGAAATCATCAGATTTGATATTCTGGGTAGAGAGAAATCACATCAAAGAACTAAATTCAGCAGCTTATTAGTTAGATATGGGAAAAATGTGTCTAATAACCATAACTATATCAATTCAACTTACCCAGCTGTATACCCTGCCCTGGCCCACTCATATACTGATTTGTCCTGCATGATGTGGGTATGAAGACAGGGCATTTGCCTGAGGTCAATCTCCCAGAGAACCCATGCAATTGATACACTCATAATAGCCTACAAGAGATTAACATTGTCAGTACCACCCAATGAGATGAGGTAATGGAACATCATCCAAACTCACCAGTCCCAAGCAACCAATGTGCAGTTGCTAGCAAGTCACCAAGGATTTGTCTTTGGCATACTGCCAATCTGACTTCAGAGAAATTGTTAGTCAAAATGACCATACTCTTTGGTTAAGATTGGTTAAATTCACCTGAATGAGAGACCAAAACAGATGAGATGTGAGGACCTCTTCCAAGATGACTGTGGGAACATGACCACCCCAGAACTGCAGAGCTGCCAACACAAAGTCTAGTGACTAGCAGTAGCTCACTGACTCAAAGTCTAATGAGAAGCCTCACCAATATAAAGTCTGGTGAGGATGAAATGGATGATGGAGGATCACAGAAGATGATGCTGAGATTCCATATCACTTGTTTGTCTGTGTTTGGCCACAAGCCTGGGACAGACAGGAAGCATGTCATTACTCACCATCATTGAGCTCTTTCTTATTCTTGCCAGACTTGTTGTTGGTGAGGTTGTATTAGACTTAATGTCAGTGTATTATGCCAGCTTGTTAGACTTGGCATTGACAAGTCCAGGGGCCAGCTCTGTCTGAATCATGGCTTTCCACATGCTTGGCAGCTGGGACTGGGTCCCAATCATTATAGCCAGAGGGTGGATACACCTTGTTCTTGTAATCTCTGAGCCCAAATAGCAAGGTCATTATGGTTGGATTCCCAAAGAGAGTGCCTCATTGTTACAAAAAGGTATTGATATTATGCCCTTATTCCTCTCAATTGTTGCTAATCCAGTTGGGCAGAGAAGTGAAGTTATACAATGCCCTATCCTTGTGCCATTGTCAATGAGATATGTCCCACCCAGGTCCACTATAATCTGCTACATCCTCCCATATCAATCTATGGCATGTCTCACCTCACCTCATACCCAAGTGAGTAAATACTTGATTGCAAATACATCTGAGACTTGACATTTCATTATGAAGTATTATGGACAACATCAGCAACAACAATCTTAACTGCATGGGCTCTCAGTGAGCCTCTCCTCACATAGTTGTTCAGACCTTTGTACTCACCCTTACTATGTAACAAGACCTCAAGGAGCATCCTCAGATTAAATAAAAAAGTGATTGGTCAAGAATGCAAATGAGAATACAAGCCATAATACAATACACCAGTTCAAGATACAGCCACCAACAATGCTGCAAGTCCACCAAGGCCAAAAAAGCACAAGTCCAAGAAAGTACCAAACAACTCACTGGCTACTTGCTCCTACTAATGTTCCAACTTCAGTCATCCTCTTCCATCCAATCATTGCCATCATGAATTTCTTCCATCTGATTATTGCCATTGTCAACCTCTCCCATCCAATCATCATCATCATCAACTTCATTTATTTTATTATATTCCAGCTCATCATCCTCACTCTTGTCCTCACTTGCTTAATTGGGTTCATTGTTCTGTTGAACTTCAAAAATGGGGACAGCTTTGGAGTGGATGAGAACATGGGCACCAGGTGGGTGGTTCAGAGCAGGCAGCCAGCAAGTGAAGGCTTTACTTGATGGCTTCTTCACAGAAGTCAGCCACATCCTATCAACCTGTGCAAAGAGTATCCAATACCACTACATAATCTGCTGGAAAAACTCCTCCCTAATCACCTCAATGAGTACTGCATTGCACTTGTTAGCTTCCAGAATACCATCCAGTTTTGATAATAATAGCATGTGTGGTAATTCTGTATGGCCTTGGTAATTTTTTGGCCAAGAGGAGGAAACAACCAGTTAAAGCACATGTGCCACTGGTCAGATGTTGCTTTCTTATACCAGACAGCATTAAAGATCTCCATGAGATGGAGGTGTCTGAAGGCAGTTTCATTACTACTGCAGTGCTGAAGGCTATTGAGCCAAATGTAGGATGGATTAGCCATACCCCTCTGATTTGGGGATTTGCAAGTGACATCCATGACAAATTGGCACCATAGTTGCAAGAGTTGAGTGTCAATGTTGGTGGGCCCTTCATCTAGAGGAGGAAATGGTCTGTCTTCAAGGTCAGAGCCATTGTCCTGTACTGGCTGAGCAAGAACATAACCACATGTGCTGAGATTGAAAAGATTTGGCTCCAGTACTCTAGAAGTGCTGATATACTTTATGCCAGAGTGCTTGTTTGTATAATGAGTTGTTAAGACAGTGTCCCTATTGACAAAGCCAGAGTTCTGATATTTTGCTTGGACTCTATGCAAGTCATGCTATTGAAGAGGAAGGAGAAGGACAATGTATTGATATTTGGGCCACTACACTGAAAGCAAGGGACATCAACCTTGTCCTCTTTGAGCATTATGGGCCTAAAAAAAACACAGCTGAAAGGATTGTAGAGGACACCAGGTATTGCCTCCCCTGAATCTGATTCCTCCTCTTCATGTTGCCAAGGAGGATGAACCCATGTATTATAAGCAAGGATGTCACAGACAGCATCTGTTTCCTCTGTGATAGAAAGCATGGCCTACATGAGGTCCCTTGATACAGGCCCATCTTCTAGGCAGGTGTGAAGGTCATTGATGGGCCACATACATGTGGCAGTGAGAAGAAGTGTTTCCAGCATAAATCAAATATGGGAAGCACCATCTTCTTGTAACAATAGTGTCTGGCTAATGGCCATTATCTGGATTACTTGAAAGCTCCTTGCCTGCATCAAAATGTCAGAAACCAGACCTGATATATAATGTGGGATGACTTACCACCATGTATTACAAGTGAACAAACACAGGCAGCTGTGAAGCAACACCTCATCAACATCAACAAGAACATTTTCTGTGAATCAATGAGGAACCCAGACTTCAAGGTGAGCATTGGAACCATTGTTTTCTCAGGCCTCTTTGTAGATGGTGTGAACTCCATTGAGTGCCTTGCTCAGCTGATCTGGGCCTAGGGCTTTCTTGGCAGAAATAAACTTCACATGATGAATGCCATCAGGATGGTACACAACAGCCTTGTCCATAGTGTAGGCCTGTATATAGGCAGCCTTGAAATTTCCTTGAAACTGCTGACTCAGGGTGGTGTAGAAGCCACTGATTGCAGTGAGATGACTAGCAAGGTCCCTTAAATAGTATTTGAAGCTAACTTGTGTCACTCTCTGCACATGATCCTGGGATAAGCCCAGGACATGTTATGCCACCTGCCAATGTTCACCTGTTATCCATTGAAGACAATGAGCCTCCTGGCTGCTGATCTCAATTCCAATATTGACCCACCAACTACCATTCAGATAGGCAGTAGGCAATGATGGGGCAGCAAATGGAATACTATAGAATATAACAATAATAGGGGGGAAAATGTGGAAATGAAATATAAAAATAGTATTACCAAAGGCCACACCCTAGCAAGTTCATGGGGGACTCTGATTCAGAAAAGAAGGAGATAATAAAGTGATGTGAGATTGAAACACTTGCTAGGAATGGTAAAGAAGAAATAAGAGTTGTGAAGGAGTGAGGGAATACGTATGTGCTTAGCATTGTCTTCACTTAATGTGAGGACTTCTGGGATGCTGTTGCAAGATGGTCTCAGCAATTTTCTAGTTCAAGACTGAACTGGACTATTTGTTCTTAAATTGACAAGTCTCTGGCATAGCATCACTATGATACACAAGTACCAAAGAACCAAAGGTAGTGAGAGCAATCCCTTGCTACTATTAGAAATATATCAACTCATACTGATGAGTGCTCTGACTGGCAATATGCAGCTGCAATGTACTCCTAGTTAACCCTGTTAAGGCTAACTTCTGATTCTTAACTTATGAAAACTGCTGGGGGAACTATTTGGTCTTTGTTCTGGCTCTCACTAATAGGTCATGTCAACCAAAGAAAACTCCTATAAATACTTAACTATCACTCAGTGATCATTGAATATACAACAACCCTCTAAGCAAAGCTCAGCAGGAATTCTCTTGCTTCACCTTGCATCATCAAGGGGATTTTATATTATAAGTTGGGAGTGATTACAATCTAGTGTTACAATGTCCTGACTCAACAAAGGATTATGTGTACAAGTACAGAGTCATATAATTTATAATCTACATTGTTCTCTACCCAATAGGGTGTTCCGGTAATGGACACATATGCATTTCTACTGGACACACAGACTGGTAAAGTACACACATATGATAATTATCAGCTTTCACTGACCAAGTCTACTGTATGTGTAATACCATTTGTCGTTCCTGACTCAATAGTATTATGAATCTTCATTCTCTGCATTTCTCACTAAGCTGATTTGGATCACTGAATGCTAATAAGTTGCTTGGTTTGACATCTAGTGAGGTCAGTGAATCACTTCCACTGAGATGACACATTGATCCCTTAGTTAGGTAGTCTCTCTCCTGACTCAGACTTTGTCTGTTGAGGTCATAGCTGATCTAAGTCTTTGGGCACATAGTGGCAGCTAAGCATACTACTGAATGAGATAATCACTAGTGTCACTCTACATGAGAAAGGATCCTTGTGAGGATGTGATTGATGAGTAGTCTTCAGTAATATAACCCTGACTTCAGTAATAATACTGAATCAATAGCATATGGATGCATCTAGTTGGTACAGTTTTCCTGATCTAGGTGCCTAGACTATACTACTGGATTGATCCTCACAAGGTGCTGAGACTTCTTCTAGCATGAGTTCATAGTCTGTTATTCTAGCTGTAAAACTCAATTGTATTATAATCTAGATACTGCTTTCATGACTGAAAACAGTTTAGGCCATAACAGTGAGAGATTGACATTGTGGAAGAATTACCTGAGGTGTGACTGTGCATTGAAAAACATGAGTCAATGGGGCACAGTATGTTTAATGCCTCATATAGTGTGCATCACAAGGAAATTCTGCATCCAGGCAATGTCTTGCCAATCAAGGGATACATCTTGACTGACCAGAAGTTGGATGCACTCCATGAGGTCACTAATTGCATGCTGAGGGATTATCTTGGTTCCCCAGGAGTATCCTCCCCTCACTTTTTGTGCTCAGATCTCCTCTGTCCTATAGGAAGCTGGCCACTTGGAGGCAAGTTCTTTGCCAAGCAAGGATCTGATCATTCCTCTACATCCAAGCCCAGTCCACACCATTCATGATGACTGGCAAATCAGATCTGATCACCTTCCCCTCCTCACTTCTCTCCCCATCCCCTCTCCTTTCCAACCATTTATTGAAAAGCTCACCATCCCACGTGATTCTGAAGAAGAAGCAGCTTTCCTCTACTCAGTGGGCATGCACCTTCAAGCCATCCCACCTCTCTTTGACTCTAGCGACGACGTTCTATCCTACTCCAACTCTATGTCCCTTATCATCTCACAAGAATGGCATAACAATGCCAAACTTGTCTGAATATGCACCAAGTCTAAGCCCTGGTGGAATCAACAATGCTCGTCCACCTTGCAAGCATTCCAAGCCCACAAGTCCAAGTCCAACTGGGCCAAGTTCTGCCATACTACCCACCAGGCTAAATGCACATTCTTCGACAAGAAGATTAAAGACATAGCAGAAGAAAACCGTTGCCCTTGGGACCTCATGTCCTGGATCGGCAAACATAACCTCCCTCCCTCCCAATCCATCACATACAATGGGAAGAGTTGTGATGAGCTCAAGGACCTCTGGCATGTGCTAGACTCCTCCTACAACTCCACTTCCGATCGGCATGTGGATCTTAGCACTATTGAGTCTCTTGATGCCCACCCCGAGCACCCATGGCCTCCCTTCTCTAGTGCTGAGCTTTTTGATGCCCTTAACCCCTGTGCAAACACTTCTGCCCCAGGCCCTGATCACCTATCATGGGCCCACATCAAACATCTCATGTCAAATAATGTCTTCAGATCAAACTTCCTCCTCTTCGCATCCAAATGCGTCGAATTTTCTACTTGGCTGGATCACTTCAAACACTCCACCTCCATCATCATCCCTAAGCCCAATAAGCTGCACTACTCCACCCTGAAGATGTTCCAACCCATCATCCTTCTCAATACCCTTGGTAAGTTAATCGAGAAAATGATCTCTGCCAGGATGCAATTTGAAGTGTCCCAACATGATCTCATCTACCCCCTCCAATTCAGAGGCATCATCCAGTGTTCCACTGAGGATGCTGGTGTCTACATTACTCACCTTGTTTGGACAGGTTGGAAATGAAAGCTCAAGACAAGTGTCATCACCTTTGATGTTGCGCAATTCTTCCCTTCCACCAACCATTCCATCCTTATCTCCACTCTATGACACCAAGGCTTCAATCCCAACCTCATTTCTTTCTTTTCTAATTACTTGAAGGACTGCTTCACTACTTACTCCTGGAACAATAATTTGTCCCCCAAATTCCCCACTTCAGTTGGTGTTGGCCAAGGATCCGCACTCTCCCCCATTCTCACCACTCTTTCTCTCTCCCCCTTTATGTACAAATTCTCTAATAATCCTTGTTGTAAAATAGTTTCTTTTGTTGATGATGGTCTCATTGTTGTTCAATTGGACTCCTTCACCACTAACTACTGCCTTCTTTCACAGGTCTACAAGAACTGTGAAGACTTCCTCACCTGCCTTGGCTTTGTTCTCAAAAGAGACAAAACTGAGGTATTCCACTTCTCCAATCAACCCTCCCATGATCCCAATCCCCCCGTCACAATCGACGACTCCTTCACCATCCACCCCAAACCTTTTCTCCATTACCTCAGCTTCTGGTTCAACAGAAGCCTCTCCTTCAAGGAACACATCCATTTCTACTCTATGAAAGTGCTTTCCACTGTCCACTGCATGTGTATGCTCAGGAACTCTGTCCATGGTTTATCCCCTCTCCACAAATGACTCCTGTATCACTCATGCATCGTCCCTATTGCCATTTACAGATTTCGTCTGTGGTTCAATCACAACACCCGATACCATGGACTAATCAAATCCCTACAACATATGCAGCACCAAGCCGCTCTCTGGAATACAGGCGTGTTCTGCACCACTCCCTCTGGTGGGGTTGAGGCCATTGCTGGTCTCATCCCTATTCAGCTTCATCTTTTTAAACTCGCCAAACGATGCTCCCTCCGTTTCCATACCCTCCCCTCCTCCCACCCCCTTAAACTTCTCACCTGTGACATTGATCCCCTAGACACATGCCATACCAAACTGTGCTCGATGGTGCTCGATTTTGTCTCAGATGCCCAACTGGTCACGGACCGGTTCCAGTGTCTTCACCCTAGCACCAAACCTGGCCAGTGTCTGCTGGATCTATTTAGCGAGCAAATCAAATTCATCAAATGTCCTGGCCCTTCAAAAGAAGGTGCCATGGCACTTCACATCGCTAATGCCTCCTGGGCTTGTGATCTCTCCTTCTCTTCCCCTGTCTCTCTATCTGTAGCCACTGATGGCTCTGTTCCTTCCAACCCCTCTCTATCCACCACCTCTGCTTTCATCATCTTCAACTCTTCTGATTCCAACATCCTTTCTTCTTCTGTTCACCCTTGTGGTGAGGTAACTACTACAGACTCTGAATCGTACGCCCTCTGTCTCGGTTTATTTTCTTCTATCTCTCTCACCCAATCTCTCAATGTATTGTCTATTGTAGTTTTCACTGACTCAATCACTTCTGCTAAACTTCTATTTTCTTATAGGCCCCACAGCACACATCTGGACTCTATCACAGTCACACCTCTTCTCCACTCCTGGTTCTCCTCCTCTCCCCTTAACCACATCCACTTTTGGTCCATCCCATCGTCTGCCAACTGGTCCATTCATCACAAGGCACACACCCTCGCAAAATCCCTTTGCCTTCCCAACCCACATCGTCAACCTATCCACACCTCCCTTGGATTTGTTCACAATCACTATACCCAAAAATGCCTATCCCTCTGGCACCAAAAAATGAATGATCCCAACTACTGCGGTCACAATTGGCTCTTACTGCTCAACCCCACATTGCAGCCCCTTCACCCCAAGTACACCAAAGGCAGCACTTGGCTCAATTCGCCCCTCAGAAAGAACACCAACTTATGCACACGCTTCACGTGCTGTGTTACCAATCATGTGCCCATCAGTGCCTTTCGACAGCACTTTTTCCCTGGGCATCATATCACTTCCTGCCCATGCAGCAAGCCACTCGAGACTTGTGACCACATATTTGACAACTGCCCCTGCTTCCGATACCCAGTAGGAGATCATGATGGCTTCTACTGGGTCATCCAGTTCCTAGACCAGAACCCCATGGTGTTTTCATTCGTTGACCAAATTCAAGGACCCGTCACCCAAGAGGAGTTCACCACCCACTGCCTCAACAGAAGAGAGCGACTTGCAAGAAATGGAGTCCTGGATGTTCACTGAAGGCTTCCCCCTCCACCATCTGTATCATAGTTAGCTCCACCACTCCTATTCTATCCCTTCTTTTCTCACTCATCAATCTCGACTCGTTAAGTTAGTTTTCTTTCTTTTCGTCTCACCTCTCTCTAGTAGTTCATATACTTCTATCTCTCCTCCTTCTCTTTAGTTTCTTTCTTTCCCTTTTCTCTTGTTCCAGTATTGGGACTGCTATCATGCACCTGTTTGTATTAGCTAGTCTAGTGCAATAAATGTCAATTAAAAAAAAAAAAAAAAAGGATCTGATCATGGGATGCAAACCTTTGTTGTACCAGAGTACACACTCCTGCTCTGTCATGTAGTAAGGGGTGCTTGCTTTGAAATGCTCTTTTGACCAGAGTCCCAAGAAAATGATATTCAGATGGTGCCTTATACCAAAGGTTCCAAACTTCAAGTTTGGAATACAGTGGAATTCAACCAGCATAGTTTCACCCTGTCAGAGATACATGTTAAGTACAGATGTCCTATAGTAACAAGATAGAACATAAACACATATCCTACTCTATTGGATGCTTCAAGTGAATTGAAGTACTCAAGGCAAAGGTAGGATGAGGGACAGCATAGACATTAATTGCAGTGTGGACCAAATGTTGTCAGAAATCCCAATGGCAGAGTTGTAATTGTGAGTTATTTTGATTCAATGGTCATTGGGAACATCATTGAGAAGAGGATTGACAAAGATTTGTTTTCTGTTTCCCCTCTCATTGTGATACTTGTCAGTAAGACCAGCCTTGATAAAAGCATTAGTGTCACCATCTACAAAGAAATTGTTGAGGCATTGCACAAACTGGTCTAAGGTGTGTGTAACAGTTGGAAGATTGTTGTTATAAAGGGTACCCATTTTGCATGGAGTTGAATGAAAGTGGAACCAGACATATATATACATGAACTTGTGTAAGGAGTGCAAACACTGGACCTGAAACTGAGTGCACAGAACAAGACTATGCTAGAATAGTGCCACTTTCAGGACAGTTCTACATTCCAGTATTGATAGTAAATAAACTTCAGAATGCTACAAAGGTACTATTCTGTCAGTCATATGATTTGTGATATTAAAATAGGGCTGGATGGGCTGGATACTGAGACCCTGGCTATAAGGGATCATGGAATGAAGCTTAAAGAGCTTCCAGTTTATTGATGTAACAGCCATCAATGAAAGATTGGATAAGACATCAAAGAGTCATCTGGATCCTCTTTGAGGAAACAAGCAATCAAGGATGTGGTCACACTGACTTACAATGTGCTGAGTGAGCTGCTAACTTCCTCCTAGATGCTACATGTGAGGATCACAAGACACAAACCCCTGACTCTAAGCTTTCCATTAAGAATGTCTCCATGAAATAGTGCATACTGTATGAAGGGCATCTGTTTGAGCCATAGTGAGGGAGAGTGGAGTTCAGTGAGGGATAGTCATTTATGACCAACCAAACCAACCAACCAACCAACTAACCAAAACCAAACCAGCCAAACCAGCCAGCCATGATGCAGAAACCATAATGCAGGACAATTGAGGACTCTGCATATGAATCATGTGTGCAAAAAATCATGCATTAAATACATGTTCAAAAGCTAACATACAAAGGAGAGTAAGCTGGTAAAGGATCTATATATCTGGAAGTACATGGGAAACAGAGGGTGCATGGCTGAAGTAGTTGAAGAAGGTCTGGCAGTAGTGCTTCATGGCCAACTGCTCAGCTTGTTCCATAAGTGAAGCCTCTTGGACAGCTACATCATTGGCTTGCTTATGACTAATGAGGTGAGAGAGCTCCTTGGGAACTTCACCAGGCCAGTCAATGATGATATGGCAGAATTCCTCAATGAAGCAAATTCTCTCTGTCCAGTCCCTCACTGCAATCCCAGATGGTTCTGTAGGAAGTTCATCCACCAAAACAAACCTATTCTGCCACATCGATGAATCACTGCTCCAGCAGGTGAAGCCCAAACACCTGCTAAAATGCAATGACCCAACATGGTGAGCTCAAGACAGAAATTATGTTCTTGGCTATTCTATACAAGTAGTCATCAGAGGAGAGGGGGGAAACTGAGATTGTTGTGGTGCTACATGATCTAATCATGCCATATGTTATGCTGCAAGGCTGCCTGCAATAGTATATAGATGGTAAATATATTCTTGGCAGCTTCTCTCAATTTGGTGTGGTGGCTCTGTTTCTTAATCTGAGTTGCTGTTGAAGAAGATGAAACTGATTTCTGCATGTCAGGTCCTGTGAGCTCCAGTTCCATTGCTACAGTGAGCAACAAAACTGCTCCAATATTTGGAACTTTTAGAAAGAAATTACAATATCTATAAACTGGTTAAAGTGACTACCTCCAAAATATTTATGAGAATAGCCTAGTTCCTTAACTTTGATTCCATCAAGTCTTATTATGTAATTATTTTAGCCTCATTTAATATCAATTATTGGGTCAATATTACTCATTGGAACAGTTTTGTTGCTAATGTTCTAACACATATACACAAGGGTATAACTAGTACTTGGTGTATCCTCCATTAGCCTTTATCACTGCCTCTATCCTCCTAGGCATACTTTCAATTAACTTCTGACACTCAGAAGCTGGTATATCATTCCACTGGTCCTGTACCCTCTCCCATAATTCATTTATTCCCTTGGGTGGAGATTCATACTCTCCTAGTTTTTTCTTGAGGTAATCCCATAAGTGTTCAATGGGAT
>JAEUWQ010001244.1:0-12853 GCA_018524765.1 Podaxis sp. AQ799166
CACATGTACCTGGCCTCTGGGATCTCACACCTCAACCAATAAGCTTAGAGTACTTTACTTATGGCTTTCTATGATATCTCTGAGTATATGTATGAAATTTATATGGGTAGGGAGTATTTTCTATTCAAGCTAAAGTCATGCATCTACTATGTAATGTCACACTATGCATGCCATGTTGCATCTGCATTACAATTTTTCAACCTTACCTTTACTTTTCTCTGTTCATCTCTAGCTGTTATCCATCCCTCCTGTATCTCAATGCCAGAATACTGAGAATGCTGGGCTCACTACTTTTATATGTCTATGTTCCTAGATGATCACAAGGAAACTATAAATCTAGGTGTTCTAGCTCTCTAGGCTGATGCAACTGCAAAAGAATCAGACCTGGCTCCTGATGGTCATGTATTCCAGATAGATGACTTGGTCAAACTTGAGAGGGGGACTAGAGGACACCAAATACCTCTCTATCCAGTTTTCCTTGTTGATAAAGAGACACATTCAAATCTAACTCTGCCTTCACTTCAGACCCTCACCTGGCAGGGTATTGCATTAACTGGCTGGGCTAGTATTCTGGACTTTGGGGTATTGTCCCTTAAGGTGCACTTTCAATGTCTTATCATTATCATAATTCCTTATAGCTTTTAGTTGTCCTATTTGACACATACCTCAGTACAATTATATACCTATTCTCAATGGGAAATGAGCATTCAGATAGTTAATTCTCATGTAAGTTCACTTCTACTTTCTTGATTCTCTAGTACCAAACTCTATTTTCTCATTTTCTCAGGACCAAGGATTCCACATTGGCCTTGCAATTGAGTTTGATGAATACTTTCTGGTATTTATATCAAATAATAATGTTTTTCAGGTGAGTATTTATACTTATATTAATAACTTCTCATATTCTTACATTTATTTCTTAGCCTGAATGGGGTTGTTCTTTTAAAGAAATGAAGAACAATTCACTACCAGATCCTTATTTGGATTATAACTGCTTCCTCAAGCTAGTAGCCCAGTGGATTCAAGATCACAAAACATGGAAAAGCACTGGGCTTATTGGTGATATAATCCAGAGTGATGAGCAGGCTGTATTCTCAGGAGTGGGTGTTTATACTATTTATGAGTTACTATTTATTGCAGGTAAATCTTATTGGTATTCACTTGGTCATATATACTGACAATGTCATTGAATAGGAATATCACCATTCTTAACTACAAGAGAGGTGTTTTGCACACCTTGGACTGCACATTTGTATTGATTTTTTAAAAAAAAAAAAAAAAGACTGCACATTTGTATGAAGCCTTTTAGCAATATGCACATATCACACATGCCAATGTTCTATAAGCTATCCCTTATTTTATGACTATGGAGACTATCTGACTATGTTTTGACTACAGTAAGCTCTTAAACTGGTGTACAGTCAATGGGCTCCTTGCATTAACAGATAAACAGTGGCTTGAATATGCTGAATGGCTTTATGTATATGGAAAGCATAGGGTCAAGGTTCCACCTTGCTTCAAGGACCTATTCAATAGATATAATGTAAGTGTCAATTTTTGCTTTCTATACTATGTCTAACAGTTTTTGGCTACAGGGTGTCCTCATAGAATGTAGCAATCATCCAGAGATTGCTTATCACCATGATGAGCTTGATGGTTTGTATGATATATTTGAGCCCACTTTTATCAAGGATGCATTTGTGTCCTCTCAGAAGGTCTATTGTCTTGGTCACCTCATTTTTGATGGTGACTAGTGGATAGTATTATCCTCCTCCTCCTCCTCATCATCATCATCATCATCCTCATCATCATCATCATCATCATCATCATCATCATCATCATCATCACTATCATCACTATCATCAGCATCAGTATCTCCTTTACCCAGCAGCCTCAGTGACCCACTCTTACAAATATATACACATCTCAAGAAAGGTATGTATTATATATCTATGGCTTGGACTATATTGATCCAATTTTTTAGAAATTGGAGAAGTCATTGATGATGCTACATATCTGAACTCTAGTGCATATATAAAGCTCATTGATGATACTCCCTGGAAGATATAGAAATTCCTTGATACATATACAGCCAAGGGTATGGTCAAGGGTTCAAAGCATATCTGGTCAGTTACACCATTATTTATTTATTTTTTTAACATCAACAATTTATTATGTGGGGCTTGATTGCAGTCCATGCCTGCACATAGAATCACTACATACAGGATGTCTAAAATGTACACTAGGCTGTTACACACCAACACAGTCACACCTCCCAAGGACTACCATGACCAGGATGAATGCCGAGTTGACAATGGAGGGGGGAGGTAGGGAGAGGAGGTGTGGTAAATCCTTCATCACAGGTGATGAAGGTATCAGACAATAAGTGTGCATAGAGCACAGCATCAGCCCTCTGTTGAGCATGTTGGGCAAAGGTATGAAGGTAGACACTCTCATTGAGTGTCTGTGCCTCCTGGATAGTTGTGTGGCTGAGTAGCCACTCTAGAGTATGGTGCTAAGGCACCTGGGAGTCCTCCTGGAGGTTATCCAGGAGGTCCTCCCATGGGGAATCATCATTGAGGTCAATAATGAAGGGATCCATGTCGATGGTAGGGGTTAAGGGAAAGGAGAGGGCAAAAATGGCCTCTCCCAATGAAAAATGTGCATATCTCTGCAGAAACTGCTCTGATCAGCACAAAATTTGGTGGAGATCTAGGCCTAAGGGCCTAGATGGTCCATGCAAGGTCCAGAGAAAATCAGACTAGCAGATCCCAAGCAGCAAAGAAATTAATGCTGGGGAGAGATAAGGTAATATCTTGAGAACAGCTTGAGCAGTCAGGTTGAAACTCAGCATGCACATAGCACCCCAGTGGCCATGTCGTTTCCCAGAACAGCAGCAAAATTGGTGAAAAACTCCACCCCTCAGAAGGCTGGGAAGTGGAGGGAAGGGGGAGGGGACAGCTGGGTGTCCTCCAGATAGATGTGGACATTCCAGCACCTGGAAATGCTACTATATCAGCTCAATAAATGCTCATTGAGAACTTGCCTAGGTCCCTAGACCATAAGTTGCCTCCCTAGAGTGCCCCATTGCACTCCCCTGGCTGACCTGAGTCTTGAGATCAAAATCCACAAGAAGGGTGAATTGTGGCTCAATGGATCAGCTGTTTGCCACAAAATTTGGTACACCTCTAGCGCCATAATAGTGCTAGGTGTGTGCAAAATCTGAAGTGAATCAGATAAGATTTGAGGGAGTTATGAGGCTTACAACTTCCTAGGGGAGAGGCATCACCAAGTGTTGATAGTGGTTACCAGAAAAGGAGCACTTGAGTTACACCATTATTTCCCCCAAATGTCCAAGCACCACAGTGAGTTATTTGGTGTATATTTTCATTGTTTTATACTGATAGTTAATTTAAAACATTTAAGAAGGCTCCTACTTCTCTTATTCCAATTATTGGAGAAGCCCAGAATAAAAAGATGTTTGGGTATATTGTTACCAAGACAGCAGGTGTAGCAATTGGACCTTTAGAATATGCTGGTCATGCCCACACTATCAAGGATACCCATGGCAACAAACTGTAAGTTACCTTATCTCAATCAGAGTTTCTAAAACTAATCCCCAATTAGAACTGCAGTTGTCCAAGGTGATCCAACTTTACCACTGAACATTGGAACACATGAAATCCAGTCACATTTGAGGAAGGGACATAGTGTTGAATATAGGACAGGTGCAAAGGTTGCAATGTCCAAGAAAGAAACACAAGCAGTCCAAAGGAAAGTTGAGGTCCTAACTGATCTTCATACTCAGATTCTTCAGAGATCAGCATCATCATCCTCTCTTGCTTATTCTTCTTTACCACCTCTCTTACCATCTGATATTCCTGATATTCCTGACCTCCCACCTTCTTCACCATCATCCTCATCATCAGTGCTATTCTTAGAAGAGGATGAAGATAGTGAATTACCACTCAAGTGGTGAAGACTGAGTCAGGATAGATATCTAGCTACATATAGTGGAGGTGACATTTTAGATAGTCTTGATACTACTTGTAGAACAACTTGTAGTAAGAACAGAAAGTAGATACTCCATTCTAACTACATTACACAACACTATTTGACTATTAAATAACAAGATTATAAGCACAACATTCATTTAATATCCTATCAACTACCCTGTCTACAATTTTGGAAAAGAAGAGTAGAAAGTCACTATTGTGTAAATAATCAAGCTATTGCTCTTTGCAGGCATCATTAATACTAGGAAGCTCTAAGAGAATTGCATGGGTAAGGATACTATGCAAAGGGAGAGGTGATGAAGGATGAAGGAGATGTTCTGGAAAATACTTTAACTAAGCCTCTTTCCAGATCTATTGACAGCATTGATGCATAGTTGGATTGCATATAATTACTAGAAGTGTACCTTCTGGTAACTTTGGAGGATACTATGCATAAAGCCTACATTGATGCTCCAAGCTTTCTTTGTTACAAGGTTTCTTCTTTGGCTAAGCAATGCCTAAGTCAGAGCCTATCCTTATAAGAGGGATGAACAGGGATCCTAGTCCTGTACAGGTCAGTAGGAGCTGCTCTGTTTAACCTTGAGTAGCTGTTCATGTTGTCTCTAGGCAGTGAACTTGAAATAGATTGTACACTCCATAGGACAAGACATTGATGAGAAGTCTGAGAGGAAAGAGCCATCTTCAAGGGTGAAGAGTTGTAGACTTAGCATGTTACTGTTGCTCAAGGAATTACACAGGTTCCAAGAGATGGTAACACATGTTAAGATTAGACTTAGCTAATCTACCAGTCCAGGCAGTGTACATATAGAAGTCCCAACAACTACTTTAGGAAGTAGATCAATTGTAGCATAGAAGATAAATAAGTGGAAAAGCATAGGAAAGGAGAGCATAGAGCATAGAGCATAGACACCTAAGACATAGGAAGAGGAAGGCATAAGGCATAGGATGAAAGTCTGCAAGAGCAAACATAATTGATGCAGTACAAATACAGTAGAGGAGTCAAAATTGATACCTGGTCCAAAGAATAGAAATTATCTAAAGATAGAAGTGGTAAGTTTAGTGTTTATCACAGGTTGTCATTGCAAGGGAAGTATACTCCATGATACTGGCATGCTTCATCTACCTTCTTGCACATTTCCCAATCAAGTGTCTGCCAGAGCTCTGTGGTTTCCTGCCACAAGCTAATCATCATGCACTTCATCAAATCCCAATCCTCATATGTCTGCTCCTCAGTCTCTTCAATTTCCTCAGTGATCTCAGAGTCTGCAATATTCATAACAGATGGAGTCATTGAGGTATGCATTTTCTCTCTCTATTTAAGTTGTAATTCTTATTGAATAGAATAGTGTTACTGTTCCCAATATTCCCTGTAGCTCAAAAACCATCCTGTATTCACTTCCAACTGAGTATTTGCTACCCAATCCAAAACTCAAGCTTTCAGCTGACCTAGTCCAGCTCATGGTATCCCATAAGCTTGCCATTGTTGCTCCAGAAGAAGGTATATCCTTTCTGAAGGATGCAGAATTTGATGACATACAGAAACAGCTTCAAGGTTTGTTTCCTGAAGTATTTGCATATTTTGACACTCTTGAGGATATTTACAATGATGACCTGTTGTCTGAGCAAGTCTTCATTCCTCACTGGATGGTTTGCACCAAGAGCAGCTGTCAGCTGAGCATTGCATCTGGCATCACTTATCCCACTGGTCATGTTTTGGATCTCAATGCCAACACTGTCCACTCAGGGTTTAAAGAATGTCAATTGGTTTTCAGTATGTGTTTTCTTCTTTAATATTCTATTAAAACTCAGTATTTTATATTTACTTAGCAACCAGGCAGCCTATCCCTTGTGAAGTTATCAATGGTTGGAAGACAAAGAGGCAAGTTGCCATTCATTTTCCACCTTCCCCTCCTTCTCCACCATCTATTGAACCCTTTGAGCCCTTTGAGTGTGGATCTTTTCCTTTAGCTTCAGGTCATAGAGAGTCACCAATTTTGGTTGGTACAGATAGTGAGGATGATGGTGATCTAGATCACTCTGGCACCTACCAGGGTACTAGCAGACCCAGAGATCATGCCAACACAGGTAGTCCAAGGCAATGCTTGACAAGATGTAAGTTTATTTTGCTATTATGAGTCTCTTATCCAATATTGACATTTATTGTGTAGCTGCTATGCTTGCTGAGAATGATATCAATGAGATCAGTCAGACACTTTCAAGCTCATTCTCATTTGGTCCAGACATCTCACAGCTTGATAACCCCTGGTCAGGAAATCAAGAACTTGGGTTTTGAACATACTAGCTAGCCATATTAGTCTTAGATACCCTTCATACTGCTGCTTTAATTATTACTCCTTATTCCTTACTCACTTTTAATTACTCCTTATTCCCTACTCCTTACTCTTAATTCTATACTACTCACTTGATGACATTTGATATGATATGGACAACAGGTAGACTATAGTCTTGCCAAGTAATAGAACTAGAATGTCTATCTGTGGATTGGTAGGACCTGAGTCAAGATTGATGGCCCGTCAATCCCATCAATCCTAGCTTCAGGTAGACTTTTGTCAAGTCCAGAGGCCACACATCCTCTCACATTGCTGTAGGTGTCATAAAATTTACACCATTCAAAAGCCCTGAATGATGCAAACAGAATGATGTATAATTTAGACCTTAGTAGTTGAAGCCTCAACCTCCAGAGGCCAGACAACTGACCAAGGTTGGCTTGGGCTGATGATGTTTAGCTTTGTTTGCCAAAGTCTGACACTTTTTGAGTGTGTTGAAGATTTCTGACACTTTTTAGTGTCCTAAAATTGCTGACACTTTTTGCAAGGTATATTCAGTGACACTTTTTAAATTGCTGACACTTTTTAATCTCTGACACTTTTCAAAATTGCTGACACTTTTTAATCTCTGACACTTTTCAAAATTGCTGACACTTTTTGATACTGAATATTCCAGCATAAATAACACCATAGATGTGGCTCTCCTGCAGGACATTTTATATCCCTCCCTATTGCTGCAGCCACTGGCTGCACTGTCCCTCTCCCCACAAGGGGAAGTGAACATTATTGGGTATGCTCTCTATGAGAGCTGCCAAGTGCATTCCTGTGAGGCTTCCAATCAGGGTATATGCCCCTGAGCACTGCCCACTAAATGTGGGACCTGTTCTATTTCTGTTCTCCTGTGCACTGATGGCTGATCCACAGTCTGATGTGATATCAGGGAGTTCAGCCTCCCCCCTGTGGAGGTAATTATCTTGCCTCCCTTCAGTGCCTAGTTAACCTCCATCAAGGTGAGGGTTTATGGTGAATTAACATTGACATGCCAAAGCAAGGGGACCAGGAGCACACTGTTGGGGGGTCTCAGAAATACAAAGCTAATGTTAACTTGGCATTCATCCTGGTCATGGTAGCCTTTGGGAGGCCTGGTCATGGTAGCCTTTGGGAGGCCTGGTCATGGTAGCCTTTGGGAGGCATGATTGTGTTGGTGTGTATTGTGATCCACCAGATCTGTGCGAAGTGATGGTCTAAGCTTGGACAGCCTGTTATGGACATAGCCCATAACATAGGGCCTGGAGCCAGGTTCTGTTTGCATAACAAAGCAGGTCCATTCAGGATGCTTGGGGGCACCAATAGTGTCGTCACCCTCTTTCCTAGTGGTAGAGGGTGCTTTGTGGATAACTCTCCAGGGAGGTTCTTGGAGAAAGATAACATCAAAATCATTTTTATAGGATTTGAGCAACGAGTCTACAAGAATGTAACTATGGTTGACATTCTGCGAAAAGATACAGATGTCTGAGATCACTTTCATTGAGACTGAAAGGGATGCTGGGCATCAGGATGGGTGGAGTGATGGGACATTCAGTCACGTACTTCAGAGTATTTCTTTCTGATCCAATCACTGTTGAACCAGTGGGACCAGAAGGGGCATTTGTGGGAGTCAGTGGAGTGCTTACCCTTACAGTTAGGGCATGTGAAGGATTCCCTGTGGGGACAGGGATGATCCAGCCTGGTCAGAGGGATTGGGGGATTGGCCTTTGGGTTGCCCTTGCACAACCTGCAGAGAAGACGGTGGTTCTCATGTTTGTGAGGACCTGAGCAAAGAGGGCAAGCATGACCTTCATGCCTGCAAGCAGTAGTGGGGTGTCCCCATCTCCAGCAGCGCTGGCAGAGTGGGACTCCAGGGTTGGCCTTGGCTGCCAAAATGCAGCACAATTGACTGAAGATCTGGATGGTCCTGTTGATCAAGGACCTTGCTTTGGTACCCCTTTGGGAGTCCCATATTTCAAACCAGGCAGTGCACCTGTCTGATGCCAGAGAGTTGCACTGAACCCGAACATTATCAGTGATGGTGAAGAGATCAGCATATGGGGACTACCTCATAGCTGTGATGATATCATCAGGCCTGGTGTTGTCATGCCCCTGATGGATGAATGGGACTCCGATAATCTTAAGATAAGATTTGGAGTGGGGAAGGTCGACATCCCCTCAGGAGGTGGGGCCGAAGACCAATGGGAGGCAGTGGCAGATGACCTTGAGGTCATCCTTTTTTTGTTTTTTTTTTTTTGTTCAACAATTTGTATACCAGTGCATGGACACAGTCCAGTTGTAACATACAATGAGTGTAGCTACTCTATACTAAGATAATGCAAGGGATAAGCTCCCCCCAGGCTGATGCATGCTCGCCTCCCGAAGGCTACCAAGCATAGGAAAAGGACAGTGCAATAGTGCTGTCAGATGAGTTACTCCCCAGTCCAGTCCCTCTGCCCACCTCCAAAGGCCCCCAGAAGCTGATCCCCGAGGGAACCTGCAACCAGAACAATGGGTCAGTTCCCAGTTAACTGCTACTGGCATAGAGCCAGCAGACACCAATAGAAACAGTCAGATAGGCATTGATTCACCACAAAGGACTCAAGGGCTAGGCCCAGGGTCCATAACTGGACTGGGTTTGGCAGTTATCCAACCCCCAAGGGGTCGGCCCTGAAAGTGAACACCTCGGTGTTCATTTTCAGGAATTTGATCAAATCCCCTAAATAGATGGGGCCCTTGATGTAGTCCTTGAAGCATGTACAGCACTGCAAGATATGGTCACATGTCTTGACCATGGCTGAGCCACATGGACAGGAGGGTTCCTTCTGGGGGAAGAACTGGATCTTATAAGACCCAATGGGGGCATGTCCTAGAACACACCATGCAAAGCATGCCAACACAGAAGGTGGGGCACCCTTGAGAAGTGAGAACCACATGCCACCGGAGTGGTACCTGGGCTGGAGTGGCTGCATGGAGCCTGGGTCCAGAACCTCAAGGAACTGGTGACCCTGATATTTTGGCTCCTGGAAGATGGCCTTCCAGGTGTTGAGACAGGAGTTCACAACATTTTTCAAATGCTGATTAAGGGAACAGACCACCTGTGTCCCTTTGAGGTCATCCTCTGTGGCAACGACATTGGTGGTGACAATGAAACTACTGAAGCCAGGCCTGATAGACTCGCCATGATGAGAGCCATGTTGATGGCAGCTAATAAGTCATTGAGCATCACAATAAGGGTGGTGACATCCACGGTGATGATAACCTGGCACCTGGTAGGGCCAGATGTAGTCATAGAGGGCTGCTTGGGGGCAGCTTTGATGGGTTTGCCCCCAGTTGCTTGCTTTTTGAGCTGAACAAGTTTCTGGGGGGGTAGGGTTGGGAACGCCCTGGTGAGATTTACCAGGTTCATTGTCTTCACCTTCCTTTCCCAGTAACCACCACCACCAGTGGTTAAGCGCTCATCACCATGGGTCGTCACAAAGGCAAAAGCCCATCTTTTGTTCCTGAAACTCCTCCTCCTGGATCCTCTGGTGCCCAGAAGACTACAGTAGAAGAAGCGGATAAACACTCTTGTATCCATTATGAAACAATGACTGAGGACGAAGCGAATTGTATCAGCATGCACACTCCTTCCAACCCCAGTGGTTGGACACCCTCTTACATCCCACCTGGCACTCAGCTTTCTGAGTGGCAGATCACCTCTGGATGGTTATCCTCTGGACAATCCCAGGATGGCCATTCCTCTCCCTCCTTGTCTATGGAAACTGATGATCCCATGGACCTATTGGTGACCCCCAAGGTGTCCCCCCAATCCCTTTCTGAGCCAGAATCTTCTAGGGATACTCCTAGGACTTCTGCCTCCTGATACTCTCTGCTTCCTCTTATCCCCAAGGAATTTCAAGACAGAGACCCAGGCACTCCTTGTCAGGAACTTGCGTTCTTGATTGAGACACTCTACAGCACTGAGGGTTCCATCCCCAAGAACCCCAAAGTCTTTGGTGACCTTTGTAACCTCATCAATCTGATGGAGTCCAAAGGTCTCATCAAGTCACCCACCCCTCCTAGTGGCTGGGTCACTCCTCTCATCCCTGTAGGCCTTGCCTCCCGCCTCCTCTCCACTATGCTAACACCTCCCCCCCAACATGTGTCATTCCATGGAATGACTGACTCAGTGATGTCAGATGCTCAGCAAGTGCCTGTCTCGAAACCCTCAACCCAGGCCTCGGTGCCTTCTTGGCCCCCTCCTGTGACTCCACCCTCATGTGACAGGCCCAGACCTCCCTCATGTGCTCCTATGCTTCCACGTGACAGGCCCAGCCCTCCCTCATGTGATGTCAAGCCTGGCTCTCTTGGCCCTAATCCCTCCACAAGGCGTAAGCCTTACTATGTGACCCAGGGACCCACCTGGCATCAATTCTTTTTGAGTGCCAGTGCTAGTGACCTTGCTAGCACTCATGTTTCCCTTCAATCCCTTGTCACGTGCTTCAACCAAGTGCTTACCCAGGCCAAATCAGTGCTTGTCACTGACTCAGCTCGCTTCCACTCAGGCGTCATCTCCTTCTCCACTGGAGGTGTCCCCTCCTAGGCAGACCTTGATATCCTCTCTGCCTCACTTCCCAATGCACTCAAGAGTGCTTCCATCACCCTTCCTGTGTCCTGTTCTTTTATCAAGATCATGAATGTCCCCTTCTTCTCAACCGATGGGTTTACCCTCATGGTTGACCAAGTCAAGACCGAGGTCTCCACCTCCCCCTTCTTCCCCCTCTCTGACATGCACCACATGCGCGTTGTTCACAACTCTGCCAAGTCTGATACCACCACTGTGTGGATTGACTTGATCAACTCTCAATGTGGCACCCTCGCCACCTCTCTCCTCAACAGACATGTCATGATAAATGGTGTGTCCTGCCTCATCAAGGGTGCCCGAGCCCATACCAGTACACCTCAGTGCCAGTAGTGCTGGCACTGGGGTCATCCCTCTGACACCTGTCGCTCTCAAGCGCCAAGGTGTCCCCTCTGTGCAGGACCTCACTCTGAGGCCTCACACCGCTCTATGGCCGGGTGCTGCAAAGGTAACCCCAAAGCCAAACCCCCCATTCCTCCCACCCCGGCAGGTGCTCCCTACCCACATTCCCTGCGCTGTGTCAACTGTCATGGCACTCACTCTTCCAATGACTGCCGGTGTCCATACTGGCAACATCGCTTTGACTGTGATTGGATTCGTGGGAGGTACAAGCACGACATGGAGGCCAAGAAAGCCCCTCCTGGGGGTTGTAAGGGTTAATCTGCATCAACATATGCTTTCCGGCTGCTCTTCTTTCGGACTACTATTTTCCTTTCCCCACCTTACAGGGAGGGGGGACTTCTCTGATTGGTTCTGGTTTTCATTCATGTAGTTTGGGGCACCTGTAATGCTTTACTTTATTTTCCTTTTCCGCCTTTCTCTTAGGTTAGTGATCCTTGGGACTGCTATCATGCACCCTTTTGTTGTAGCTAGTCTATGGCAATAAATGTGGATTCAAAAAAAAAAAAAAAAAGGTTCGTTGTCTTGGCCTGCTGAGGGCCAGGGGGGGTGATCGCGACCTGGGCATAGTTCCCTGGTTGAGTAGCCATGTTGACGGGAGGGGGGGGCCCCTGGGGGCACTCCTTCTCAGTGGGACAGGCAGGGGACAGGGGCCTGAGCAGGATCGATTCCCTCCATTGAGAGCTGATGGATGGGTGTTGATAGGTTGAGCTGGGGAAGCTGCTGGAGTTGATTTGTCCATCTCCACAGGTGGAGGCAACAACAGAGGGAGGGGGGAGGGTTGCCTTGGCGATGATCTCCCTCTTCCAAAGGGAGTCAACATGTCACCTACTCAACGTCTATTCTGATGATGAAAAGACGGCAGTCCACTGGTTGTCAGAAGCAGCAGATCAACTGCCACCCTTAAACTACATGGGAGGAGACTTTAATCTCTGATCGAGCATATGGGAAGAGTCATACCCTTTCCATCACTATTGGTCCCAGATGCTGCTGGATACAGCATCCAATCTTGGCCTAGACCTGGCTCAACCCCAGATTCCCGGTCCTACCCGCTTCCCATTCACAGCATCAGATCACCCCTTGGTGATTGACCTGATGTTTGTATCGATACAGAATGCTCTTACACTGCAGTGCAGCATTGAGCCCATACAGAGAGGGTCATCTGATCATGCTCCCCTCCTCATCCGGCTCCCCATTGAACAAGTTACACTGGGGGGAACTAGGTGGGCATTGCCTAGGTGTAAAGAAAGGGGAGCGTAGGGGGACTGGAGACAGTCCTAACAGTGAAGAAATGGAATGATTTGATTAAGGGGGCAACCAGGAATCACTAAAACAATCTGTGGATGACTGTAAGAGACTGGGTGAAGTTCTAAGCAACTCGGGCTCACCTGTTTTTTTTTTTTTTTTTTTTTTTTTTAAATTGACGTTTATTGCCATCATTGATCTACTACAAAGAGTATCTAGGCAAACGGGTGCACAGTAGCAGTCCCAATGTATAA
>JAEUWQ010002245.1:0-11020 GCA_018524765.1 Podaxis sp. AQ799166
GGTGTAGTTGTGCACTGTCGATGGCTCAAATGGCATTCGAAAGCTCTGAGAAGTGCTTCAGCTTGGTCGATCTCTTGAGGGGAACCTGTTCAATGGAGATATAGACTCTGGGCTTGCTTAGCCTGCTGAAAGTGTTCTTCAAACTGTGTGAAGAGGGTGGGATGTTCGACAAAGGTGGAAAGGGTCTCAAACTGCCAACTGTGTTGGAGCTTGTAGCGAAGAAGGATGTTGGTGTCTTGGTATACCAAGTGGAGATTCAGGAAGTTCTGCTTCACCTTTTCGTGAGTAATGGAGGGTATAGTAGACTCCTAGTAGCTCTTGTTTTGTGTAAGATTTGCCATCAATAAGGATTATATTCTCTGTACCACGGGTGTAGTTATCGAGTCGATTTTGAAAGTCGCTCTCAGAGCATGCTCTCTGAAGGAGGTGTTGGAGCTCTGTGAAATGGGAGTTGGAGAAAGGTCAGTAGGAAGGAGGAGGGAGTCAGGGATATGGATTAGATGGTGTATGCCTAGTGATAGGCAGGGGTAAATGAGACGTGTTGGATGATGGTCCAGACAAAAGGTCGGAGGGTGCTCCACTGAAGTTATCTTGCAGGAGACTTTGGCCGAGGATGCTCCACTGAAATTATCTTGCAGGAGGCTCAGGTCAACTAGTAGCCACGAGGATGAAGGAGAAGGTAAGGAGTGGAAGTATAGCTTTACAATTCTGTTACATAGAGACGATTTCTACACGTTGTCTTAGTGTGGAGAGATACTGTCCTAAGACACCCCAGCACTATTAAGTTCCTGAAGCAGAATGCCCATCAGTCCTCCAGAGAGAACCAGAGGCTGGCTGGAAATCTTGCAGGGACTGCCTAGGGAGAGATACAACTTGTAAGGTCACAGGCTACTCTGTAGGTTTAGCTGTTACACCAGTTATCCTGTCGAGGCAGGTAGAGCTCTCACACAGCAAGAAGATAAAGCAGAAGACAGTCCTTGCTATTCTCACACTATGTACAAATGATTGTAAAGCTAAGTTCTACTTACTTTACAAGCTATCTAAATACAAAGGCAATTGCTATTCTACATGTCCTAAAGGAGAATCTTTGTAGTTACTTCAGTACTCTAAGTATAGTAGACCAAGCCCGAAGTAAGATGAGATCTACAGAAGGCAAGCTATTATTATACAATATATCACCGAGCCCGAGTGCTAAACATAATGCATCTTCGGAAGATCCGAGGTAGGGCCGAAGTTGCGATGGAAGGAGGGTCAAGGTGGACGCTTGGAGTCGGGAGACGGGAAGGCAGTCGACGAACAATGAAACAGGAATAAGGAAGAGGCATGGATGACGACGGAAACAAGAGGAGTGTAACAACACGAGGCCTTTACTGTGCCCTGCTTCAACCATATAAAGAGCAGACTCTTCCCCATTGCTTTCGGCACCGACGAGCCCATCCTCCTTTGCGCATCCACTGGTGCTGGAAAGGTATGTTGGCCCACATCCACCCATCTTTTCTGGATGCTAACATTGTACTGGACCAGTATCGCCATGTTCCCCCATTCCTAATGAGCTCTCCAAGTGGCGCAACGGGGAAACCGGCGAATGCGAGCTCGTTAGCTTCAAGATCGTTTATGTTGCTCCTATGAAGGCCCTCGTCCAGGAAATGGTCGGCAACCTCTCAACTCGCCTCAAAGCCTTCGGCATCAAAGTCGGTGAACTTACCGGAGACGCTCAAGTGACCAAGCAGCAGGTCGCCGAAACTCAAGTTATTGTCACGACTCCGGAGAAGTGGGATGTTATTATCTGTAAAAGTACTGATGTCAGTCATACTAACCTAGTCCGTCTCATTGTCATCGACGAAATCCATCTCCTCCATGACGAACGTGATCCTGTCCTTGAAGCCATCATTGCCCGTACTATCCACCGCATGGAACGGACGAATGAATATGTTCGTCTCGTCGGTCTCTCCGTCACCCTCCCTAACTACCAAGACGTTGTCACCTTCCTCCGTGTCGATGAGAGCAAGGGCCTCTTTTACTTCGGCGTGACATATCGCCCCTGTACCCTCCAGCAACAATTCATCGGTATCACAGCAAAGAGGGCGATCAAACGGTATCAGGTCATGAACGAGGTTTGCTACGAGAAGGTCCTCGATCAGGCCGGGAAGAACAAAACGCTGGTTTTCGTTCACTCCCGCAAGAGACCGCGAAGACTGCCAAGTTCCTCCGCGACATGGCTGTAGAGAAGGAGACTATCACACAATTTGTCAAGCCCGAAGGCGCTGCGCGTGAGATTCTCACCGAAGAATCGTCCAACGTGAAGGATCCCAACTTTCGCGACCTCCTCCCATTCGGTTTTGCCATCCATCACGCCGGTATGTCTCGCCCCGACCGTTCGCTCGTCGAGGACCTCTTTGCGGAGGGCCACGTTCGAGTGTTAGTCTGTACGGCTACGCTTGCATGGGGTGTTAACCTTCCGGCGCACACTGTTATCATCAAGGGGACCCAGATATATAACCCTGAGAACGGCCGTTGGGTCGAGCTTTCTAGCCAGGACGTGTTGAAGATGCTCGAGCGTGCAGGGCGACCGCAGTATGATACATTTGGTGAGGGTGTGATCATCACAAATCATCAGGAGTTGCAGTGTTACCTGAGCCTGTCGAACCAGCAGTTGCTGATTGAGAGTCAGCTTGTGTTGAAGTTGGCGGATAATTTGAGTGCGGAGATCGTGTTTGGGACGATTAGGAACGGGGATGGGGCGGTGCAGTGGTTGGGGTATACATATTTGTGAGTGCTTGCATTGGGTTGCGGCTGGTGGAATTTCAACTGACTTAATTGATAGGTATGTTCGTATGCTCAAAGATCCTGGCCTTTACGGGGTCGATATCGGCTATCAGGACGACGCAGGCCTTATACAGAAGCGCGCTGACATCGTCCACTCCGCCGCTGTGCTGCTGGAGAAATGCCAGCTGATCAAATACGAACGTGCGTCGGGACGTTTCCAGAGTACCGAACTGGGCAGGATTGCGTCACGTTACTATGTGTCGTATAACTCGATGATGGTGTACAACAAGCATTTGAAGCCTACGATGTCAATGTTGGAATTCTTTGCGTTATCGAATGAATTCAAGCTGATCCCTGTTCGACGGGAGGCAAGTTTCTCGTACCTGATCTTGTCGGGCTGATGCTGACAACGGTTGCAGGGAAAGTTAGAGTTGACGAAACTGTTGGAACGTGTTCCGATACTGGTCAAGGAGAGCTCTATTGTTTCGGACAGGTGGCTGCACTCCGAAACCAGGCTGCCAATCAGCTTCAAACACCTCATTCTCCCCGCCAAGTTCCCACCTCCTACTTCTCTCCTCGACCTCCAAGCTCTCCGTTGTCAGCGCTCCACAACAAGGAATTCGAGGCGATTTATGCTAGCACCATCAATGAATTCAACAAGATTCAGACGCAAGTTTTCCAAGCACTTTCGATGAAAACGTCGTCATTGGTGCCCCAATGGGAAGTGGCAAGACGATCTGTGCAGAGTTCGCACTGTTAAGGTTATGGAGCAAGAGAGAGCAACCGAGAGCGGTGTGTATCGAGCCGTTTTAGGAGATGGTGGACCACAGGGTGGAGGAATGGAGGAGGAAGTTCGGGAACTTACAAGGTGGGAAGGAGATCGTGGGGCTTACTGGGGAGACCAGTGCGGATTTGAGGTTGTTGGAGAAGGCGGATATTGTCGTGTGCATGCCTATGCAGGTGAGTTTCACTGCTTTCAGTTAGATGGACGGGATGCTGACGCTCTGATTCAGTGGGATGTTTTGTCGAGGCAATGGCGCCAGAGGAAGAACGTGCAGAATATCGGGTTGTTGATTGTGGATGAGATCCAGCAGGTTGGAGGAGAGGTTGGGCCAATGTATGAGGTTATCATTTCGAGGACGCGGTATGTCTCGCTCCAGACTAAGGTGCCGATGCATATTGTTGGATGTGGTGTGTCCCGTGCAAACGCAGAAGACCTAAGAGAGTGGATCGGCGCGAACTCGCACACGATCTTCAATTTCTCACCCAAGTATGTTTCCTTGCCTCCCTAATTATCGGTGTGGATGCTGATAATGACTCTAGCGCACGACCACTGAACATAGAGATCCATATTCCATCATTCACGATCCCCCACTTCCCATCTCTCATGATCGCCATGTCCAAGTCCGCTTACCTCGCCATTCTCGAATATTCACCCACGAAGCCAGTCGTCGTCTTCGTTCCATCACGTCGACAGTGCCGTCTCACAGTCGACGATCTCCTCACCCACTGCGCAGCGGACGACGACCAGGATCGTTTCCTCAACCTCGAGCTCGATGAGCTACAAAAGCACTTGGATCATATCAGCGACAAAGGGCTCGTGGAGACGTTGAAGCACGGTATTGGGTACTACCATGAGGCGTTGGATAAACAAGACAAGAGGATTGTACAGCGCTTGTTCGAATCCGGTGCGATTCAGGTGCTCGTTGCTTCCAAGGTGCGTCACATCTCTTATGCTGTCATGCAACGAATTATAATGCTGACATGCTTGTAGGATACTGCGTGGAGCTTGCCCGTCGCTAGCCATATGGTGATCATCATGGGCGTGCAATCGTACGAGGGCAAGGAGCACCGTTATGTTGACTATCCTGTTACGGACGTGTTGCAGATGATGGGTCGCGCGTACTGACCAAGGGAAGACTCGAACAGTCGGTGTGTGCTGATGTGCCAACAGACGCGAAAGGACTTCTACAAGAAGTTCCTCGCAGAGGGCCTGCCCATCGAGTCGCGTCTTCCGACACATTGGTTGCACGACTACTTCCTGGCGGAGATTGCTGTGAAGACCATCGAAAACAAGCAGGATGCTATGGTAAGATCATGCCTTGTGTTTGTGGAGCGATTTAGCTGATGAGCTTGCACTGTAGGATATCCTGACGTGGACGTACTTCTATCGCCGCATGACCCAAAATCCCAACTGTTACAACTTGCACAACGTCAGCCATCAACACTTGTCAGACCATCTGTCCGAATTGGTCGAGAACACGCTCAATGACTTGGTCAACTCGAAGTGTATTGCTATCGGTGAGTGTCCTTATTGTAGTGACAAAGATATGAAGTTGACACATTGGACAGAGGATGAGATGGATGTTTCGGCACTCAACCTGGGCATGATCGCCGCATATTACAACATTTCCTGTATGTCTTTCCCATTCTACATATTGGGACATATTACTGACATGGTGATAGACGTCACCGTCGAGGTTTATACCCTCTCTCTCAAGGAACGCACGAAGCTCAAGGGTCTCCTCGAAGTCGTCTCCTCGTCTGCGGAGTTTGAAGGTATCCCCATCCGTCGGCACGAAGTGCTACTCCGCCGCATTCACGATTGAGTTCCTGTCAAGCTCGACCACGTCGACTTCGAAGCTCCCCGCTTCAAGACATTCTTGCTCCTGCAGGCGCACTTTTCGCGGTTGCAACTCCCGCCTGATCTTGCTGCGGACCAGGTTCTTGTTCTGGAGAAGATCTTGAACTTGTTGTCAGCATGCGTGGATGTCATGTCGTCAAATGCGTGGTTGAATGCTCTGCGCGCCATGGACCTCTCACAGATGTGTGTGCAGGCTATGTGGGCGAAGGATTCACCGTTGAAGCAGATCCCACATTTCGAACCGGAGGTGAGTTGTTGATTTCATACCTCATGATGCAGATCAGTGACTAATATTTACATGACAGCTTATCAAACGATGCAACGAGGCGGGTATTGAGACAGTATACGATATCATGGAAATGGAGGATGATGATCGCACGAAGCTGCTCCAGATGACTTCGTCGCAGATGTACGTCTCTATCTTTTGTTGTGGCTCTATTGTCATATTGACCACTTTGTTTAGGCGCGATGTTGCAATGTTCGCCAATTCGTACCCCACCCTCGATGTCTCATGCGACCTCATCAAAGGCGATTACACTGCTGGCACCCCTGTCACCCTCAAGGTTGCCCTCACGTGACGTTGATGAGGACGAACAAGACAGTGACCAAACTGTCATCGCGCCATTCTATCCATTGAAGAAACTCGCCAACTGGCGGGTGGTCCTTGGAGACCGAGACAGTCGACAACTCTACGTGATTAAAAAGGTCACTGTGACCAGGAGCCTCGTTGTCAAGCTCGAGTTTACGTTGCCCAAGGGTACACACCGTCCACGATTCTATGTCATATGTAACTCGTATGTCGGTGCTGACCACGATATCGGGCTTGACCCGATTGAGGTAGCAGAGGGAGAGGAGAGTGATAGTGATGAGGATATGGAGAGTGATGATGAGGAGTGATGAGTGGAAGAGTTCCGGGGACCATGCGGTTTTGCTTTTTCGTTGATTTTCATGCTTGCGGTGTATTTGTAGCCATTGTAGGTAGTTTTTGATGATACCTTATAATTCATGTATGGTCGCTCAGTCTCAGTCGCGAGAGCAAGAATAACGTGCAAGATCAAGCGCCCATCCAACGTGAGCAGGCTTAAGAGCCAATGCGCACTGATAGAGTGGATCATCGAGTAGGCTGAGTGGACGCGGATGATGACACAGAGGACCTCAGCGCTCCCACTCAAATTCATGTTCCAAAGAAACGCGCAAAACACAAGCTCATTCGTCCACAATCTGAATGAAAACCTCCATCCCCTTCACCTTCCCCGCCACCGCCTGCACGTCTTACCCACAGTATTTATGTGCCACCTCGCACACAACACCCAGCAATTCAGTCTTCCAGATCAGTCTATTGTTATGAACGGTTGAACCAGATTGAAGAGGGTTCTTACGGGGTTGTATTCCATGTACGAGACAAACAAACTAGAGACATTGTCGCTTTGAAAAAACTCAAACTCGACGAAGAGAAGAACGGGTTCCCGATTACGGCGTTGTGCGAATCCGAGAAGTTGTCGTTGGCGACACTTTGACACAGGTTGTAGGTTGACCGGTGGGAGACATAGTGAAATTGATTCGTCTTTTCTTTTCGTCTCTTCTTATCCATGAGCATCTTCCTTAATCTATCTCCGGAAAACGGACGTGAGGAAGGTGATTGTGTTGGCGTGATGTCATCATAGCCCAAGCACTCACTCTTCATGCTAATGCTCTGTGCGCACTTGACATTGGCACTCTGTCGTCGTAGCCCTTCGTTGGTCGTAAGAGCCATATACCATCAACCATGGACATTTCAAACGAGATTTATTACGGGAAATGCAGACCCAAACAAACTCGGTGGGACCAAGATACAGTATTCGACGTTTATAGTAGAGTAAGGGCCTGATGCAAAATGGAAGTGGAACGGCGATGCGTTCGGTAATGGGGATGAGAAAGACGAATTGGAGAGAGTAGGTGAAGGCAAAGGTATGCCGTTTCAATGAACAGTAATAGAGCTTCTTCACAAGTCTGAACAAGAAAACTCGAACCAACATCATCGCACCTATTCAAACTCATCCTCCCACTCGGACATCTCTCACATCCAACCAAGTGAAAGCAACACCACGAGTTTGAAACGCCGGCATCAGCACCACCCACAGTGTTCCTCCTTCACCCATCTCAACCGCTGTCCCATGTCGCAAGGTTGATATTGTCGTCCCCAGGGTCTTCTATGCCCGGCTTGTCCTTTCGCAGTGTATCGCCGGCAGGGAAAGCGTTTGAGTGATCTGATTTGCCAGATGTAGGGGATTTCATGAGGGACACAGCGAAGGGCGCCGAGTTCCAAATAGTGCTAGCATATCAATGCGAGCCCGGTCACGACACCCATAGCTCTCGTGAAAGTGAAGCCGATGAACGTGCAGAACAGACGGGCGAGGTGAAAGAAGAAGTGATAAGAGTGCAGATACCGACATTCGCCGAACCGGACGAGGTATTTGAGGAGAAGGTTGGACATCGTGGTGAAACGGTTGACGGGTATGGAGGTACTTGAGAGAGTGTGTGGTGAGGAAGCGCAGAGGGGTGCAGGGAGGTTGGCCGTTGGTGGATTTGGGATGTTGGTCATTTATGGGGGTGCAGTTGCCAGGTTGACGTTTTGGGATTTTGGATGGTGAGTCCCCCGTGCCGAATTGGCGTCAGGATTTTGGTTTCAACGAATTTCTGCTAGGGAAATCACGGAAGCTGTAATGTATTTGTCAGGGCTTACGATGGTCATACTTGGATATCTGTGGTACGTGATTTATTGATCCCATAAGGTAGAAAGACCCCAGCCAAGACAGGTTCTTGTACCAAGAGCGGGAAGTGTCATATTCCTCCGTACTCCATCGCTCGGTCTCAAGTCGTCGGGAGGCTCTATACCACACGCAAGGGTTCGATCTGGAGTTGTGGGCAGAGTTGATTGGGGGACGAAAGGCTTTGTACAAAGAAATTGGGTGCATCGCGGAGGAATATGACGAGCAGAGGATGCGCACGAAGAAAAACGACGACGACAGCGACGACGGCGATGGCATCGTCGAGCAAGTCCGGTTAAAGCAGAGGGGAGACGATAAGACACTATTACGTAATAACCATCGTATATCGCCTTATTCGAAGCTTTGGCCGATCCGTGTTTGGAGTCGTATCACGATGATTGGTGTGTGTGTGAAAGCATTTTCACGAAAGGAATGAATTACCACGAATGTGAGAGTCGTCGAGGCCGACATGGCTTGCCCTTCGCTAGCTACATGGTCATCATCACGGGCGTGCAATCCTACGAGCAGGAGGAAGACCTGCTAGTGTCTGCCAGTTCTGCGATTCAAGCCACCTGAACATGGTGGCATCTTTATACCTGTAGCTGCATCAACAGGACATGGTGGTATCGGCCAAATGAGTTATATATTGACAGTCAACTCAAATACAGAAGTTCTCCTCAGCTATGTGGAAATTGTTCTATTAGACCTTCATCTCGGTTCTAAGCGTAGACGATGGCAGTGGAACAGCCTTGCTTCTGACGCCCATCAACGTTCAACACAGGCTGAACGTGCTGTTGGACGGAATGTTCCATGAAACGTTAGCCAATCCGGGCCCTTTGCGCAGATGCCATGAGACAACCCGAAGCACCTTGTTTGGCACAAGGCAGTTTTGACGCCCTAACCTTGCTTTCGCCCATTCCTCGACGTCTGTCTCAGCGAGAACCGTCGCCATGAAAAGGAAATCACTCAGTCCTCCTTCGTCCCCACAAGGCCGTGTGTCACACTCCAAACGACGCAGGGAGGAATCAATGCCTGAAGGTCCAAATAAGAACGCACTTCGGGAACTACCGATCTTACAGGCGAGTAGCAGCCAAGTCTCTATCGAAGGTAGGCTCGAGTGTTCACCAGTCAGCCCTGGAGTATGACTCATAGTCTGTCACTTAGTACCCAATGCCGAGCCCCAATCTCGACGGACGGACGAGCTTACAAGTACGCTATCTCTGCATATCTCGCGCAGTGGTTAAAAATGCTGAGCTCATTCTTCCTGGAGGACATAATCAAGTAACGCTCAAGAATGTACACAACCCTGCGACAAATCAACCAATAATAGTCGAAACTCGAGGCGAAGGCATCAATAACACATCTCAAGACTCACCTATCCTACAGACAGACAGCGGCCAGGTCTTGATCCAAGGTGGGTTTGGGCGCTCATCAGCTGGCCTTTGAGCATTACTTACAATCTGTTGCCTAGTGCCCAACGCTGAATCCGAATCCCAATGGACAGATGAACCCACAAGTGCGCTACCTTCCCATATATTATACCATGGTCAAAAATGTTGAATTCGCTTTCCTGAAGGACACAACCCAGAAATGTTCAAAAATGCACATGACTTCGTGATCAATCACCCGACAATGGTCGAAAATCAACACATACAACACTTACACGTCAACATACCACAAGTAAGTGATTTCTCGCTTGAGGGAGCACTTTCGGCCTCATATATTCCATCGACAGGCGCTCAAGTCCGGTAGGCCGCTCCTTGAGAATGCCAACTTGGGGTTCTCATATCATTACAGATCTGATTGACAAACTCCGTTCCGAGGGCGCTTCATATAAATCCCGGCACTCTGCCTATGGCGATCCCATGGGATGCATGCCCGGTACACGCGTCAATGTCCTCGAAGAGTTGGAAGCACAAGCTTCTGACAAGAAGGGTGTCAAGGTGCATTGGCTTGCAGGAATGGCAGGCATCGGGAAGTCGACGATCGCGCAGTCGTTGTGCGAGCGCTTTGATCAACGGCAAATGCTTGGGGCGAGTTTCTTTTGCTCTCGAGCGTCAGACAAAACCAAGGACGCGCGCCGCATCATCCTGGGTGTTGCATATGGCCTTGCCAAGGGTTCACCGACTTTCAATGCGGAGCTCGTGAAGGTCCTGGAAAGGGACCCAGATTTGTTGGAGTCGAATAGCATGGAAGAGCAGTTCAAAAAGCTCATTGTTGAACCATTACATACCACCGTCGATAGCCGGGTCGGGATCTACAAGATTGTTGTCATTGATGCTCTCGACGAATGCACAAACCCTCACCACGTCAAGCGCCTCATCCGGGTCATTATCGGTTCCCCTTCTAACCTTCCCCTCAAGTTTTTCCTCGTCAGCAGAGCCGATGACTTCATCACTACCGCCTTCAGTTCCTCGAACGGTTCCCATAATACTTTCTTGCTTCACGAGGTGGAGAAAAGCGTAGTGGAGAACGACATCCGGATGTATATGAAGGCATCGCTGGCTGAGATCAAGAGAGACTATGATCCGAACAAGGAGGATGGGTGGCCACCCGATAGCGAATTGTCTCAAATTGTCAAGGACTCTGGAAAACTTTTCGTCTACGCAGTTACGGCGGCGCGTTATATTCGGGACGGCAAACGAGCCCATTACAAACAGCGACTCACTTCGTTGGCAAATCATGCATGGAGCCCACAACAAACCTCGGCCATCGATAGACTGTACGGAGATATTGTTCAGCAAGCCTGCGATGGTCAGGAACGCGGAGAATTGCCCTTCATGAGAACCCTTGTCTCGTTTGTCATATTCCTTCAACATCCGTTATCAATCGACGCCCTTTCCACATTGTCGGGGATATCAGA
>JAEUWQ010000020.1:0-15240 GCA_018524765.1 Podaxis sp. AQ799166
CGTGCCGGTCGTCTTTTACGTGAATAAAGGATTAGACTGCTAGAGGCACTCACCAGTAGGTACCCACCCGAGTCAAGCCTTTATCGATATCCTCGGCCCAACTCGTTGGAGGTCATGCACATATGGTAATCGTGCGCCAGAAGTGATCATACCAACTGAGTTAGAAAAACATCCTTCCTTTGCCTGGCCATGATGATAGGTAATCATGACTCGGGATCAAGGTCAGTAGGGAATGTCCATGAAAGCTGGCTACAACAGTGCGAAATCGGAGACTGGGAGACAGCCAGGCGAGCGAGACGGATGAGTGCGGTGGTGATGCAATCAAAAGATCCACCATCGTGTTGCTTCCCAACCACGCCGCCGCCCCCCCCCCTGCAACCGCCTGCAACTGGGCGGCCTCTGAATTTCCATGAAACCCGTTCTACGTCTCCTATTGTGTTACCAAATCCTGTGTCTCCCAGGTATTCAACTCCATTTTTAAGCCAAACACCTGGACTCGCACAGTCGGTCCTGACTCCTCAGCATTCGTCTCGATGCGTTCTTGACAACCTTGATCCCTAGCCACTATGGGTGCTCTACACTACAGGTTCAGGCTACCGAAAGGGCCAGGCGCTCTTATCCTCACCCTCCTTTACCTTGCATTCCTTTTCGAGAGGTCGATGGCCATGATTGTGAATAGGACGATAGATGATGTATTTGGGGATTCAGAAACACAACGTCGACCGGTTTTCCTGCCTACAACGCCAGGCGTCTGGAAAGACCAGAGGTGCTCGGATTGTGCTATTCGCCCTGACACGAACCGAGCGTTTCGAGGCACGTATACGTCTGCAACATACGCGCCCGAAATCGGACCCGTTAATGTGACTATGGAATTCAATGGTGTGTTGATCATTCATTCAGCACATCTATGAATTCACACCTCGTGCAGGGACAGCTATATACATCTTCTTCATCCTAGCAAACAACGCTGGTGCCGGTATCACCAGCCTCACTAACTGTGTATTCAAACTAGATGGTAGAACTGTTGGAACCTTCCAACATCAGCCGGACTTGACAACGGAGGATATTGAATACAACTTCCTTGCCTTCTCAAAGACAGATATTCCGCCTGGGCAGCATCAGTTCGTGGCTGCTACTGAGGGCCTTGGATTCCATGCATACATCAATTTTGACTATGCCATCTATACGTGAGTGTTCTTTTTTTTTCCCTTTTTTCCCCTCTTTTTTGTTAACTCGTTGAACACAGCTACAACAACGATTCCATAGCCTCAAGTGCGGTATCGTCGTTGGTTTATGCAACCTCTTCCATATCCACTACACAACACCAGACCACCTCGAGTTCTTCGCACCCCGCGACTGTAGATAATCGTGTTTCAAACGCAGGCGCTATAGCTGGAGGTACCATCGGAGGTTTCGCTTGTCTCGTGATAATTGCCATCCTCTACTGGTCCCACATTCGCCGTTCAAGAAAGGTTCGCCGCATCGACTTACTTGGGTCCACAGACGATCTTCCAAGTTCCGGAGACCGCGGCTTGCTGGGACCTCTATCTCGAAGCGGTACAATCCACACTTTCGCCGCAACAGCCATACCCTCTACCAGCGCTCCATCGCAGACTTCAAGACGCTCCTCCGCTGACCCGGCTAGGAAGCCTCATGTGACTAACCATGCGTCCACTTATAATCCATCTTCCACGGCAGTTTATGATACCAGAGTAATGCAGGGCCCACACGCTCCCCTTCGCATTACAAATCCAGATCCTCAGGCTCAAGAGGACACCAGCACTATGCAAGAGATGGCATTGAGGAGAGAATTGGCAATAATGAAGGAGGAGATCAACAGTCTCCGGGCAGATTTGGAGTCTAAGGGGGAGGCTTTGCCCAGCGGCAACGCTATTCGGGGGCCTTCGGCCACAGATTTGGATAATGAACGGACTAGTCAACGAACGCGCCAAATGGCAACTATTTCGGAGTTGAAGGAACAGACTCAGCTATTGACGGAACGAATCGTGTATCTGCAAGCCCAACAATCACCCCCTTTGGCTCAAGGTCTATCCAGCGAGTCTCCTCCTGGTTATACTCCAACAGTGACCAATATCCTTGGTCTTCCATTTGTCCCAGATCGGAAGAAGTCGTGACGCTTCGTTGGTTTGTATATGATCTCTGTATGAAAACTCATCTAAAACTCTGAACAGACTTTGTTTGGCTGTATATCTCCATAGGTATCTCATTGTTTGAATCTGTACCGCATTATAATACATGATTGAGTTACGACGGACGTCACAAACCCCAGGCATCCGGATCTGGTGTGTTGAAGATATATCGAATTTACGCTGTGCACTAACCCAACTTAAGAGGAGACGTCGTTGAGCAGAAGTGGTGGTATATTCGATGATCGATCACGGAGGCAAGCCAACGCCGAGTAAGTTTGATCCTTTTGGGACACTTCTGCCTAGAACGATGGAGGTAAGGCCCAAGACGGTGTGCAGCTGTGGGCCAATCTACAAACTGACCCTCTCCGTTTGTATCACCCATGGAAGCAACGTTCCTGTGTTCCTCATGAGCCTCCTAGTAATCCATATTTTATTCCAGTGGCGTGGCACTCATCACGGCTTCCGTTTTGTATCACGCCTCGAAATTGAGTAGTGCGGCGACTATTAGTGGTATCAGACAATAAAAATGCTCGCGGCCCGGTACTTTCATTGTAACCCTTTTCGTCTCCTTTTTCTTTGTGTCCATGAAGTTTGCGTTATCATGCCCGACAACAAGATTGAGGATCGGGCGCTGAAGGGTTTCGAGCAGATATTCAGGTTTCCGCCGGTTTCGTTCCTGGCCCAGAAGCTACTAGTCATAGAGTTATTTGCATGGGAGAATTGGCACAGTTGGCTTGAAGCAGTGAAAAGCTCTTGGTATGGTGAAATAGAATTCTCAAGGAAATATCTCGAATAGTTACTCGGAATATGGACATGTAATCACAAAAGGTGCACCTTTTAGCCACATGGAAAACGGTCCCGTTAGTGTTGTGTCCCAAGGCTATTCCCCAGGTCCCCGCCCCCTTCCCCAATGTCCTGGCAGCTGCTTCGCAGCAATAAAATAGCGCAGTCCATCGCGGAGTGGGTTCGCCTGCTCAAAATTCGTAATGATATTCAATGACCAGGCAAGTCCGTTCTTCATAACCAAGCCAGAATACTTCTGTAATCTTTGGGGTGCCACGGTGAGATAATTATAGCTAGGACAATAGTTGGAAACCTACTTGGGGTTTGAAACGCTCCCCTGTGTCATCTATAATATCTTGGGGACCATCGTCATGGTGGTGGAGGGATATGAAGCAATATCTGTCTTCCGTTCCTTTCTAGGGGTGGCTTTGAAGTCTCGAAGAAAAGCGTGTAAAGGTAGAGCTTACCACAGCCTCGGGATCTTTGGCGAATTTTGGATAGCATTTCTGAAAAAGTTGGTGATCCGTCTTAGAGTTGGGCGCCAACCTTACTAGCCCTTCGTTTTGATCGTCCTTCCACACGTGTTAGACCAGGAAAGCTACCGAAGTCAAAGACCCACCAAGTTAACGATCCACTTGATCATCTCCCTACACTGTCTGGTATCCGCATGAAACTTTCCGAGATGACAAAAGTTGAATTGCCGTAGTTCTTTTATTACTGTTGGAAGATCTTGGGTGTCAACGCGTCTGCATGTGTCCCAGCACCAAGACTGAGCAAAGGTTTCTAGCCTAGGATGGAATGGATATGGATCATCCGGGTAACCCTTGTGGGATCCGGGCCATTCTGCCCTTGGTAGTGAAGAGCTATGACAGGTTGTGGTTCCATCTAGCATTAAATCAATCACAATTGGAATTGCGCTATATCATCACCAACAGGCAAATGGCATACCTTCAGCCTCCAACTTGCAATGATGCTGGAGCCAGTAATTATACCACCTGATACAGTGAATGGCGATATCACATCTTGCGCGATTCTCTCGAAGAGAATATCTCCCGGAACGCTCAGGTTGTCGAAGGTAGCTGACAAACGATGAATGGTAAAACCGTATGCCTCGATCATGGGCCTCCTTAGCGGAAGGAACGACAATAACTGAACGTAGTGGGTCAAGCGCAGCGTAGAAACGGCCGCGACGGATACAAAGAAAGTTGGCAACATCCCGAGCGCTAAGGTTAGCCTCGGGATAAAGGGCATAGAAGGAAAGAATGCGCGTAGTAGTATTGAAGATCTCGAGATTAATAGCGGATAATATTCGTCCATAGAGTGCGTCGAGTGGATGGAGTGGATTGGTTTGCACGGTGGGAAGTGGGCAACGCATGTATTCCAAGAATTTTTCCAGCTGGGTGTCCGGACTTTTGACTTCGTCATCATCGACGAATCTAAGGGCAGCTGAGGCGAGGGCAAAGAGTCCTCCAGCTGCTTCTGTAATCTCTCCTAGTTGTTTTTCCGACGGCCATGTCTCCTCCTCCCCCATGCCCAACATATCCGCGTATCGCTCCCGGATGTCGCCAAACCCGGCTTCCAGCATGTGGCGGACGTCCTCTTTAGCCCGATCGTCATCAACAGACAACCGGTCACGTATGCAGGAAATCGTAGAAATGAGGCTGCTGAATTGCCTTTCGGGGCGAGTGGTGAGCATCCAAAGAAGAGGTAATCCCGAGTTCTGTTGAGTGTAATTATGAATCAGCTTTATGACCTGGCACTGCTCCGTCTCGTTCCTACACTCTCCCAGTCCATCTAGAATGATTAACAAGGCATTCCGTGCGCTGAAACATCCTTGTTCCAGCAGAATTGCAAACGGCTTGGTGATCAGTTCCGCAAACTGGTCATCAATCTCCTTATCCAGGATTGTGGGATCTTTTTCTAGCTGTTGAACGATAATCTGCTTGTATTCCGGGTAGAAGAGCTGGAGTTGGTATGCAAGAGTGGGTATGATGGAGCGTGGATCATCCTGGTGGGAAACAAAAAAGACCGCGCCAAGTTGGCTAATTCTTCGACTATCCTCCCCAATAGTTTGAGCGATGGCCGACTTTCCCACGCCGGCGGGACCTTCAATCCAAAAAATGCCCGACTCCTGCTTTTTGGCATTTTCCAGCCACCCCAAAATCTTCTCCCTGAGATCCCTGCGAGTTTTCGCATGACATCTCGGCAGTGGGCGTCGGTCCGGAGAATATAAGCTGGCCCTGTCAATATTTTTGCCTTTGAATAGCCGCAGAACTACCATTCATGAAAAGTCCCAAGTCAGTCTCAATAGAACGGCTAATGGGGTGGTCCATACCCTCTTTTGCAACACCGGAGTAGTCAATTTGAGTGAGATGCCCGATGGTGAAACGGCTAGCATAAGCAAAGGAACCCGTTACCATTGTACCATGAGCCTGTTTAGGATCAGTTAGTGGTAGATCCACTACGGAAAAATGGTGTCGACTACGAACCCCAGGTGCTACCATGTTGTTGCGATGCTGATGCCACCAGGATGTCGAATCACTCTGTTGACGCCTAGTAAAGTCCTGAAGTCCGAGTGCTACGAAGTAGACTAGAATAGATCTGGGCTAATGAGATACTGTTGCAAAAGATTGGAATTCGAGATAGGGGATCAGCACTGCTCGGCGATGGCCGTGAGGCCTGGCAATATTCGTAATGTCTTGGGGCATAGACGCCTGAGCCTAGGATGATTAACCTTGAATCGTTCGTTTGTTGAGCTGTTGCTACCGCCAGCGGATTGCGGTCATTCAAGTATGATTCGGATGCGTAACCATCAATTACAACCATTTCGACTGAAGCACGGAAAACTCGGCGAACCGGCTGCTCGCCTTGAGCGCCAGATGAAACGCTGTATATAATGCGCCTTGGCCAACAATGGCTTCCCTGCCACACCAAGCGGTCGGCCCTTCCTCTGCTTTACCTCCATCCACCTTGAGCACTCGCTCAGTTGGGAAATCTGTGTCTGTTATTCCCAGACGCTTTGTACGCCGGTGGCGTAATTCCGACGAAAATAACTGTCCCCCGAAGCACAGCAGAGGTGAGCGCGCAACAACAAGTGGGCACCAGCCACACCGATTTCACCACTATACTGAATCGATGACTTCTAGACCCAGGAAACTTAGAGGAGAATCTGCAACTGGAGATCTTGCAGCCGTCTATGGTGCGGGACACCTAAACACCGCTACTTTGGTGCAAACGAAAAAAAAAAAAAATCAAAATTTAATATATTTCTTAGTTCTCTGGTAAAACAGCTCCTTTTGCTTGTCTGAACAAATTGTCCAGAGGAATTCTTTTTTGGTTAAGAATTGATGGAGCTATTGTTTCGGATCTGCCTCACAATGGCCAGCTTACATACACATGTTCCAAATATGATAGCCATTTCTAAATCTGGAAAACTCTTATCTCTCATCCACTATACTAATATTCTGGCAGTGTTCTCAGGAACACGTCAATGGGACGTTGATTTCCACGGCCTCGACATCCATACTCAGTGAGTTCTCACGCTCACTGCTGTGCCTAAACTTTCGAGCATGGGCTGCTGAATTCACTCGCCAAGTCTTTTGGTGGCCCATTATGTACAGGAGGTTCTGTGAAGATTGTGGTATTCTACGTGTCTGTGTGTTCGTCTGATCCTTGTAACTGAGATTTCAATGAATCGCACCAAACCCGGTTGCGACGATTATTTATTTTTATTTTATTTTATTTTCAGATCTGCATCCCTGCTGAGATGGCCACTGCACAAATGCAGCGGTGTCTAGGTGTCCCGCACCATAGCTAGTGACCATGGCAGAACCAATTTCGGAAGGTACTGCCATACTGCCAGCAAAACGGCAATTGCCAGGGGTGGCAATACATGGCAAAACAGTTTGAGGTATCACTGCATTGTGTTTGATTTCTGACATATACATTGTAGCACTATCACTCACCGAGCCCTCCTATAGCTAATATATGACCAATGTTCCAACTATCACCCTCTCCTGCTTCTCCAATGAATAGATTTGCACTCTCAGGCTCTGTGAGTGGTGAAATGCCCTGCTCCAATTTATCAAATTCTGCCCAGTTGTAAACTGCCCCATTGAGCACCCCCTGCTGAGGACCAGGACCCACATTGCCATTAGCAATATCAGCTGTGACCTCCTTCTCAAGACTGCTAAAGGCAGCCTCCAACTCATCAAGTGAAACAGACTCTGGACCATCAATATTGGCATCCTTGAAGGACATGGTGAATGGACCATGGTATGAGAAGGTCTTGTCCAGCTCATCAACAAGCTCAGCATTGATCCTGGGCATTGGCTGTGTATGCATATGTTGATGCTGTCATCATGTGGATTTTCCCTCTTTCCATGCATGATCAAAGATGTGGAAGGAGTAATTACAGCAGAGTTTTGCAAGCTGTCAAAAATTCTCGAGAGTGAGATTGCACTGTTTTGCAGACTGGACACCACCTAATTGTGAGAACAGGTGTTCAACATTGGCAGCATGTGGGACAATGGACAAAATGTGAATGGTGAAAACCTTGAGTGGGTGGCTTGTTGTGTCAATTGGCAAGCCCTTCCACCAGTCAAGGCCATCCATTTGAGATCCTGCAAAAGGGCCTTCATACCTGCTGTATATCTTGAGGTTGGTGATGAGTTTCACAGCAGTTTCCTCCTTCCACTTCCACTTCTGAGCAATTTCAAGAGCCATTTTAGATAGATACTGCAAGCTATGACCACTTGAAGCTTGAGAAATTGTGAAACAGTGGGCAAGAGGGTGGAGGAACAATGCTAATGAATGGATAGTGTTATGAACTTAGTAAATGTCTGCTATACATTTACTAATTTGATTATTGGATTTATTTATCATTGTTTTATCTGAAAGCTTTTGTCTTCAATCTGTTTGTTTCATTCTATAACTTTCAAGTATCAACTGGATTGATTATGTAATTATAAAGTCGTACAACATTTACAGATTGATGAGCTTTCCCATCTATTATTAGAAAGAATACTTCTTTGATAAAGAACTTTGCATAAAGAAGTCTATCTAAACTATCTATAGTAAATTAAGCTTCTTTCCAGTTCTGAGTCAATCTCCGAGTTGAGCCTCAGTACCTTAAGAAGATTGATAGAGTAGACAACCTCTTAGAAGACATCATGGTAGATATACTTAGATATACTGTCTGTAGAGTATATAAACCATTGACAGCTAACAAGTAGAAAGTATTGTTTCTACTTGGTTAGGTGGAGACTTGAATAGAAGTCTTTATCAACTATAAGTGATACAATTTAAGTTGTTCTTACAATCTTTATTGCTCTCAAAGTTGCTTTAAGAGTTCTATTGAGGAATAGACCTATTGTGTGACTACATAAGATTATCTTGACCACTTTGACTTTATTTTATATTGTCATTGATTCAAGGTAACTTATCTGTTAGTACATGAGAAGTCTCCTTTGATACAATCTGCAGATACATATTGGGCCTCTTTATGGACCAAAGCAGCCTCACTATAACATTAAGTAGAAACAATCCTTCTCTGTAGCATGGAGTTGTTACCTTGTCTCAGCTGTTCAGCATTGATCAATAAAGGAGCCCTACTTGAACAGCTAGTGTCTAGTTTTGGGTCCTAATTTCTGAAGCTAGCATTAGAAAGAGGGTAGGCATACATTGCCAACTAGTACAGATTAGTTGAGGGTTGTTGTCCTGCAACCTAGAGGAAATTCCTTGATAGAACTTTGATTCTGGAGGAAGTTTTGATGAGTGAAGGGAATCACACTCATGATAAAGAAGTGATTACACTGGAACAGAGCTATAAATCTGTTGGGACATAGATCTTCAGTAAAGTACCACTGAGAAGAGGTATTACTGCAGATGCTCAGTTGTGAGGGAAAGAGGATCTATTATTAGAAGAATAAAGTTGTCAAACTGGAAGGAGTAAAGAAACTTGCTTCAACTCTGGTTAAACTGGATTCAAAATTGTGACCCCAATCAAGTTCCAAAGCCCAACCAGAGGAGCAGTCTTCAAAGATCCCACATCAGGGGAGTAGTACTACACAGATTCATACAGAAGACCTCACTTCTTCGAAGGTTTGATCCAAAGAAGACTCAACAAAGAATACACAGCAGAATCTCAAGAACAAGAAAGGTAAAGACAAGCAGCAAATCCCTTCACAGGACTTGCATCTTTCCTTAACTCACTGCAACTGATCACAAGACAACCAAGTGTTGAAGAAGTTACAGACAACCTTGCCAGATTTAATATCTCAACTCAAGAGAAAGGAAAGAATACTGAATCTTCATCTCAAGTACATCAAACAGAACATTTTGGAAACCCAACAACAACTCATTCAACAGTACAAGGGACTGGATCTCAGCCCACTACCCTTCCAACAACAACAGTACCACAAGCAAAACCTAATTACCCAAGTGGATAAGCTATTACAAATATTGCAAACTCTGAGACCACTGAGGAGACCAAAGAGACCAAGGAGAAATTATTTGAGGACTGGGACTTGATGAAGCATATGATGATCAGCTTATGGCAAGAAACTATGGAGCTTTGACAGATACTTGACTGGGAAATGTGTGAGAAGGTAGATGAAGCATGTTGATATCATGGAGTATACTTCCCTTGTGATGACAACCTGTGATGAATGCTAAACTTATCATTTCTATCTTTAGACACTTTCTATTCTTAGGACTTGGTAAAGTTTCAACCCTTCTGTCATACTTGTGTCACATCAAATATGTTCACTCCTACAGACTTTCACCCTATGACATATGCACTCCTCTCCCTACCATATGCCTTATGCCTTATGCCTTCCTTCTCTATGCCTACCTTCTTATATTTGTCTTCTATGCAACATTTAATCTACTTCCATAAGTAGTCATCTGGACTCATATATGTACAGTGTTTGGACATGTAGACTAGCCAAGTCTAATCTTAACATTGTGTTACCTCCTCTATTCAGGGTGAACCAGTAGCATTGTTAAGTGTCTACACCCTCTTTGCCCTTGTCCAAAAGTGTCCTCTCTGGCTTTTTGTCAACATCTGTCCTATGGAGTGTGCAATCTATATGAGTTTGCTGCCTAGTACAACATGAACAGCCACCCAAGATTAAATGAGCAAGCAGCTTCAGACCCATAGGGGACAAGTGCCTCTACTCACCTTTTCTTAGAAGGATAGGCCCCAACTTAGGCATTGTAAAGCCAAAAAAGAAATGTTGTAACATCAAGATTAGACTTCCCTCATGTGCCCAATCCCATGTTGTAACATTCTTCCCCAACTACTGTTCTCATTGCTATGCACTGTGCAAGTAGTCACCCTGAGGTTCTCATTGCTTCATGCTGTGCCATTGGGACATCATTGGTTCTCATTGCTTCACACTGTGCCTAAACAACACCACACCCCCCTCCTATCCTTCTCAACTGTAATATGCCCACTCATTATTTGGTGGTCTGGCAAGGAAGCCTGTAATACACCCACTCAACATTTGGTGGTCTGTCAGAAGAAGACCCTCTGACTATAAATTGCATTGATGTTTGTCAAGGTGAAGTGTTCTTGATTGACAGAAATCAAACACAAGCATTCTTGATCACCAGAAATCAAATCCAGCAGTTCTCAATTATCTGAAATCGATAGCCCTCAATCATTCACCCCACAATCTATTTATTCTACCTTATCATCTTCCTAGACTTCTTCACAGGACTATACCTCCTTTCTCTCCACAATCCCTATAGAACTTCAACAGCTTGATCTCAACCCTGAACAGATCCAGAGCTTGATTTAAGCCCTTGTCAAGAGGAACCTTGAATGTCCTTTCACTTCCCCACTCCCCTCACCATTGCTGGAGATGTTGCTGCACTATTGGAATGAGTCAGAAGCAAAAACTCAGACAGTGGCAATGAGACAGCTTGACGATCTGTATCCCCAATCTCACCCCTTGTCTCTCCTACCCAAACAAGACCTCCCAGAAGAGTCAGATCTCTCAACCTTGATGAAGTTGCCCCTTGGGAACCAAGACTTACTGCCAATATTAGAGGAAGAAGAGAAGCAGCTCAAGAGCAAAGGCAACAAATGTCAACCACTGTCACTATCCCTCCCACTACTGTACAACCCCCTCAACAACTTGCCCAATCTCCAAGTGCAGCCTCAATTCCACCCCTGTACCAGTAACAACCATCACAACACACTACTCCCCCTCCACAACTGATTCCCCAACAAAACCAACCACAACCCCCAAATCCTAGAATGGATTCCATGGCACCTGTTAACCAAGCTGCCACCTTCACCTTCAGAAGTAATATCATCCCACCAAATCAAAGATTCTTCCAACAACTGCTCTTCACCAACCCTGCAATTCCTGGACAGCAAGCAACTGGAATTTTACAGGGAAATCAGGGAAATCCAGTTCAACCTGGAATGACTCAACCAGCAAACCCACTGCAAGCAGGAAGTCCTAACCCACCTCTTGGACAACCTCAACCTGGATGACCACCCTCAGGACCAGGACAACCAGGATAACCACCACCAGGACCACTAGGAGCACCACCTCCACTGCCACCAGAAGCACCACCTCCACTGCCACTAGGAGCACCACCACTAGGACCCCCAGCCCCAGGGCAACCAGGAGCACTGCCTCCAGGATTTGGTTTTCCTCAACAAGCACAAATGCCTGCCACCCCTTCCACACCAAAATACAAGGCACCACCCTTGTATGATGGAGACCCAAAGAAGTACTTGGCATGGAAACAGCAGTGTGCCTTATACATTATCACCAACCAACATAAATTCCCTACTGACCATGATGCCATCATATTCATGCTCTACTACATTAGAGGAGCAGCTGAACCATGGAAAACAGAATACCTCTGCCAGCACAACTTCAATGGAGGGTTGCACCTTGGAACATTCAATGCATTCCAAGATGAGCTCAATAGAGTCTTCCTCCCTTACAACTACATGGAAGACACTCTCTGACAACTCCATGCTCTCAAGCAAAAGCAAAGACCAGTGGACCAGTACATCTCTGAGTTCAAAGTCCTTGCTACACAAGCAGGGATGGTCAACCCACAAGAACTCATCTTTCAATTCAGAGAAGGGCTCAACTTTGAAATTGGTCTCAAAACCATCACCCTCAGACCAGGTCCTGACATCAATGTCTGGTTTGAAGCAGTGAGAGCAGTGGAAGAACAGCATCACATGGAGAACAACTATTGTGCAAGCCACACCCAAGAACAAACCAATAGAGCTATTCCCCAACCAAAAAAGAAGGCATCCTATAACACAAAATGGTTGAGAAGCCAGGTGTATAAAGACCCATATGCCATGGACATTGATAATTTGGTGTTGGCACTCTCTGAAATTGCACTTGAAGAAAACTATTCTATGGAAGAGGATTCTGAGGAAGAAGTTAATGAGATGGAAGACAACTGTGATGTCCTGGAAACATTTCTTCAAAATGTCCTCACCCCAAAAATGTGCACTGACCTCAAGTTGGGCAAATGTTTCAATTGCAGACAGATGGGACATTTCACTCAAGAATGTCCAAAGAAACACAACCTACCACAATCAACACAGAATCTACCACAAAATGCCTAGGCAAAGGTTTCCAAGCATAAGCCACCCATACCCCCTAGGATACCCCGAGACAAAGAAAAGCAACAGAAGTGGAAGCAAGTGTTCACCTGAATCAACAAGATCATTCAGGAGATAGGTGACAACAAAGAAGTTGCTGAAATCTTTACTGAATTTTTGAACTCCACCAGTGCTCAAGCAAGAGAGACCCAGGATTTTGCCTCAGACAACTAGGTTCCATGTCTAGATCATCTTGAGAAAGAACAGATGCACCAAAGAACAATTCCTTTTCTCCTTCTCTCTATTTATTCTCAAATGGACTGATTTTTGATTCCTATCCTCATCCTGGAGATGAAGTTATGTCCCCTTCCTTTTCTCTTTCCCAGAATGAAGTACCTGTTTTGGAATTGTCTCTATGAACCCACAAATTGAACACTTTCTATTGCCCTACCACTGTGCATCTTTCTGAAAAATCTGTGGAAAATCTCACACTGATAGATTCAGGAGCTGGATGAGATTTCATCAACCACCAGTTGGTCAAAGACTGGAACCTGAAAACATCACCACTACTGAAGCCAATCAAAGTCAGGAATGCTGATGGATCCCTCAACAAAGATAAGCAAATCACTCATTCCATTACCCTTGATTTTACCATCTACGGGAAACAAATGAAGACAGATTTGCAGGTGATTAATCTGGGATGACCCAGAATAATCTTAAGAATCCCCTGGCTCAACAAATACAACCCTGACATTGACTGGTCAAAACATACCCTTTCATGGAGATGTTTGACAGAAAACACCACACTCTCTTCAATAGTCAATGACACTCTTTTCAAAATCTATGTGAACAAGCTTGAAGAAGACTTCTCTGAGGAAAATTTCACTGAAATAAATGCCAAGACCTCCTACTCTCAGATACTCACCCAAGCAGGAGAGCAGAAAAGGGAGACCAATCTGACTAAAATTGTTCCTAAGAAATTTCACAAATTTCTTGACCTTTTCTCCCAAAAGAAAAGTGAAAGATTTCCTCCTGCTCAACAATGGGACCACCAGATCAAAACAAAGGAATCCTTCATTCTAAAAGCTTTCCCCTCCTATAAACTGTCCCTTGCTGAAGAAAAGGAACTTGACAAATTTCTCAAAGAAAACCTTGTGAAAGGATACATCAGACCCTTGAAATCCCCTGTGGCCTCCCTGTTTTTCTTCATTTCAAAGAAAGATGGAAAACTCAGGCCTTGTCAGGATTACTGCTACCTCAACAACCATACAGTCAAGAATGGCTACCCTATCCCTTCAATCCAGTCCATACTTGACAAGCTTCAAGGTTCAAAATACTTCACAGCCCTAGATGTTCAGCTCAGCTATAACAACATCTGAATCATAGAAGAAGACCAATGGAAAGGAGCATTTTGTACCCACCGAGGTTTATTCAAACCAACAGTTATATTCTTTGGAATGTGCAACAGTCCTGCCACTTTCCAGAACATGATGGACACTATCCTTGCTCCTCTCATTGTACAAAACAAAGTCATCATCTACATGGACAACATCCTCATTCATACCCCAATGAAGACCAAACTAAGGAAAACAACTTGAGAAGTATTCAAGATCTTGTGAAAGCACATGTAGCAGCTCATTGATCAATCAGAGCAGTTAATATTAACAGTGAGTTGGTTCAGATTTCAGTTGTTCTCAACCTGGAACCAATCAACTGTTCAACAGTGAACTGTTTACTTAGCCATTTTTAGTACATGACTAAATTTGATCACAAATGGATCATGAATCGTTCACTTAGGCTAGATATGATTGCAAATGGATCATGAACCGTTCACTTATGCCTTATGAACCAATCAAATATATCTGAACCATTTATTTACATCCTGAATGGATGCATGAATAGATACATGGATGAATCAGTCATTTACTCATGCTATATGAACCAATCAATAACAGGATTATGTTTGAATCATGGATCATCTGTTCAGGCAGTGATTCATTTCATGGTAGCTGGGGAGGATCTGGATTGTTTGGCTGAAACCAGCTGTCAGAAACAATATTGTGTAAATGCAGGTTACTCACTAAGTATATATGCCTTGTCCCATGTGTTCTGAGCAGGCATCATGAATTTGCTGCACCTGCACCTGCACTCTACCACAGGACATGGCAGCGGTACCAAGCCTACTACATATGCCAAGTAGTGGTACTGTGCAGGGTGCGGTAGCAGTACTAGATGCAATCAGCAGTAGTGAGTGCTAGAGAGGTTGCAGTAACTATGTATAGGAGGGTGCAATGCCAGTGATTAACAATCTACAATAAATACGGAGACACAAGGCATCCTCAGAGTGAATCATGTGGTACTCTAGCTACTCTAACCAAAGGCCACACACTGACAATGGTGTCATATCAAGTGGTACCAGATGCAGCACTACCACGGTAGGGTAGCGGTACCCAGTGGTACTGGATGTGGCACTACCACAGTAGGGTAGTGGTACCCAGCAGTACTGTATGTGGTACCATCATGGTAGGGTAGTGGTACCCAGCAGTACTGTATGTGGTACCATCATGGTAAAGTGGTACCAGATGCAGAGCGCGGTACTGGATGTGGTACCATTGTGGTACCCAGCAGTACTGGATGTGGTACCATTGTGGTACCCAGTGGTACTGGATGTGGTACCATTGTGGTACCCAGCAGTACTGGATGCGGTACCATTGT
>JAEUWQ010001557.1:0-15805 GCA_018524765.1 Podaxis sp. AQ799166
CAAGCTGTCACACAAAGGCAGTTCCTTCCAGGAGCTGCAGGGCATCTTGCCCTCTCAGTGATGGAGCTTATACAGGCCCTTTCACCACTACTAGAGGTTGAGCAAGTGCTCACCTTAATTATGAGTGACTCTTCTGTTCCAGAAGAGTTTTTTTTTTTTTTTGTTCAACAATTTATATACCATTGCTCGGACGCAGTCTGGTTGCAGAATACATCACTGTATCTACTCTATGTAAGATGATGCAGGGGATAAGCTCCCCACGGGCCGACACACACTTGCCTCCTGAAGGCTACCAAGTGCAGGAAGAGGACAGCGTGATAGTGCTGCCAGACTAGCTACTCCCCAGTCCAGTCCCCCTGTCCACCTCTTAAGGCCCCCGGAAGCCGATCCCCAAAGGGACCTGCAACCAGAACAATGGGTCACTTCCCAGTTAACCGCTACTAGCAAAAGCCAGTGGACACCAAAGGCTGCAGTCGGATAGGTGTTAATTCACCGTAAAGGACTCAAGGGCTAGGCCCGAGGTCCATAACTGGACTGGGTTTGGCAGTTATCCAATATCTGAGGGATCCAACCTTCCTTTCTCAGTAACCACCACCTTCAACTTCGTGGAACAGTTATTCGTAGCACAAGGAATCTAAATTTCAGTTCTAATTCACTATGGCAGACTCCAAAGGTCCTTCGGGTACTTCTGGCGTTCTGCAAAAAGCCACTTCCAAGTTGTTTCGTCGCCGTCGGTCAAGCGCTAGTTTAGCGCCTTCGACCACTCAACCTCGGGCTGCTTCCTGCACCCCATTCAACGACATTCAAGACAATGATAACTTCATTTGTCGCCCCCCTTCTCCTACTCCATCGCTCAGCAAGAGATCCATCTCAACCGACCGTATGCTCTCTGAACAAGCCCATAAGAGCTTCAAACTCAATGACAACGATGACGCCGCTGCCAATGCCCACGCTAGTGAAGAGGAGTATGAGACCTCATCTGATGACAACACCTCTACTCCCAAATCCATCGCCCAGTCCCTCGCGCCGGTCCGTGAGGAATTGGAAATGTCGCCAGAAATCGCCCCCTCTTCCCACTGAATTCTAACCCCCTCCCAAGCCATCGCATCGTCGTATGGTTACATCCCTCCCACTCCAGGAGCTGCATGGGACGAATCCCAACCTTCTGATCCCCTTCCGTTGCTCCCTACTTTCACCCCCATCTCTCATCCCACCACCACTCAACCTCAAGGCGAGAACCCTGCGTCCCATGGAACAGATTGGTCAGCAATCCGGGCTGCTATGTGTGACATCTTCAGTAACATTGATGTCACATCTACATCCGAACCCAAAGCGCTTGATCTCATGACAGCGCTTCTCTCCTACTCTTCCAGCTGGTTATCGTCATGGGCCAACAACGGAGGGGATTTTTCTACTTTTGATGGAACCTCTTCTCTCATACATTTTATGCAAACCATCGCTCATTCAGAGCAACTTAGGAACAAACCAGTTCCTTTCAATGGTCACCACGTGCGTCTATATGACGCTATTTCCATGCAATTTCCCCCATCCCACACATTATCCCCCACACCCACGCTGATGTCAACTGGACACCGTCAAGAACGCCGGGCTGAAAAGGCACCGGCAGTATCCTCCCCCTCCCCCAAAGACGCCTCTGGGATACTCCAGGGCTCTTCCCCCTCTTCCCCTCCTGACGTCTCTGGGATACTCCAGGACTCAGATTTGCAACTCGCTAGGGATACTGCTCGAGCAATCGCCCTCTCACGTCTCCCCCCCGCCAATCCTAACAAACCTGGTGAGTCGTCAACTTCCAATATCGATGCTGACATGTCCCCTCCCTCCCCCATTTCACCCACTATCCCTGCCGCTCCTGGTCCACCCAGCCAGGAAAAGGCTAACCCTAACCTTAGCACGTGGTCTACGGTTAACCGTCGTCGGGTGCCTCATAAAACAATAGCCACTCCTGGTCAGCGTAAGCCTATTGTGGCTCCCGCTTTCCCTCTGAAAGAACCCCTCCCTTCCCTCCATCCCTCTCCCCCTTCCTCCACCCCCCCTCCTATCAATAAGGCCACCAAACCTCAGTACAGGTCTGGTGCGCCCTCCCCTTCTACTCAGAGGACGTCTTACTCCAAGGCGGCCTCTCAGACCCCTCTCAAAGTGGACGAGCTACAGAAATATGCGGCTCTCCAAAACCAGTTCCCTACCATGTCGCCGGTCGACATTATTAACTTCTTACGCAATGCCAGAGACATTAAATCTCCCTCTCCTAAATCTCCTTCCCCTTCCTCTCCTCGTTCTTCACAACCAAAGGCCACACAAGGCCCATCCCGGAAAAACGTCGTTGTTCCTTTCAATGACCTTTTCACCCATTTAATGATTACCTCGCTCGACCTCATCGTCCGGTGCTGTAATCATGAACTCCACCATAAGAACCTCCCCCTTCGCGTAGAGTCGGCCAGAAAGAACGAGTGTACTCTCTGGCTCAACACGAGTTCTGTCGCTACAGAAGCAGAACTTAATGCTATCAAGAAAGGCATCTCTGATTCCAACCGGTCATCTTTCGCAACCCCGGAAATCAGGAATGCGGTTAATCCGTCACTCCCGATGTCCAAATCATTCATCAAGCTCACCAACCTCCCATACTTCAAGGAGGACGGTACTCCCTACACTGCTGATGACATTAAACCTGCCATCAACGCTTCCCCCTATGCTGACATCGTCAACCAACTTGTCGGTAAACCCAGGTTCTGCCGAGTGTCACCTCACTCAGACTCGGCCATCCTCTTCTTCGACCTATGGGATTCCCAATCAGCCTCGAGAGCGAAGCTCTATATTAACCACACCATTCTCTTCGAGAACAGGGTGTGCACTTTCCGTGGAGCCAGCATGAGGGTCGCAAGCCCTCTCTGTAACTGCTGTTGGAGATGGGGTCATCCCACCCATTTATGCAAGGCACGCAACCCTAGGTGTGCCATATGTGGTGACCCCCACCACACCAACAACCATCGCCGCGATGGGTACTGCTGTCGTGGCAAGCCTGGCCCCAATCCTCGCCCTCCTACCCCCGCCAACGTCACTGAGTGTCCTCACGTGACCTCATTCAACTGCCTGTCATGTGGCTCAAAAGATCACCACATGAACAGCGATAAATGCCCATTTTTCTGTCATCGATATGACAAAGAATGGATCATAAACCGCCTCAAGGAAATGAAGACGGAGAAAGCGAAAGCCGATTTCAAGGCATGAGCCGTTAATGTCTGAACAACCTATTAATGACCATGCTTCATTATCTAGTGTTTCCATCTGTTCCTTTAATGTACAAAAGAATTGGTCTACTGTAGAATTCTTGCTAAATTCTCCTTTATTGAAAGACGTTCACATCCTTTGTTTACAAGAACCTGCTTTCAAGTATATTCACAACATCCCCTCCACATCGACCTCTGAAGGAGATCCGATGGAGGGACCTCCCATCCATAAGGATTGGATCTTACTTTATGACCAATCCATTCCTAAACCCCAAGTCATTACTTATGTACGCAATTCTCTTAAATCTTTCAACCCGATCATTCACCCAAATATCATTTCATCCCCCGACTTTCAAATATTTTCACTTTCTATCCCCAGTAAACAGTACTTCCTCAATTGTTATTTTGAAACAAACGATTCTTCATCTATAGACTATCTAGAATCATGTATACACTCATTCCCCAACAACATTCGTTACGCAGGAGGCGATTTTAACACGAGGTCTCCAGAATGGGATCATAACGCCCCTCACCATTCTGCACGTGCTGATTTACTCAGTGACATCATGGACACGATTGGCCTTACTAGATCGACTCCCATTCAATACTCCCCCACCCATTTTCCTGACGATCCTAATAAATCAGCCACGGTGATCGATCTCATCTTCGCCATATCTCCACCAGATCTTCCTGCCCCTACTCACTCCTACCAACATGACTGGAGATCTCGATCCGATCATGTCCCTATACTCGCCCAGATTCCCCTATCAATAGTCACCACTCCCATCACCACCAAATGCACCATACCCAAGGACTCCGAAGAAGAAGCCCTTTTCCTATACAACTGTTCCATGTGCATCAAGGCACTCCCCTCAAACTTTAATTCTTCAGACGACGTCAATAAATATGCGTCCTCCATTTTCACCATCGTCTCTGAAGAGTGGAATGCAAACATGGTAGAGGTTAAAATTTGCCGTCGTTCAAAGCCCTGGTGGAATAATCAGTGTGCTGACGCTCTATATGCCTTCAATGCTCACTGTACCAAACGCAATTGGAACAACTTTAGGCGCACCACTAAGAAAGCGAAGAGGGCTTTCTTCGACACAAAGATCCTGCAAATTTCAAGGGAGAAGCGACGGCCCTGGGACCTTATGTTGTGGGTAAAGAAGCGGAACCTTCCTCCATCCCAATCCATCCTCCACAAAGGACAACCATGTGATGAGCCAGAAAGCCTCTGGAAAGCGCTTGATGAAACCTACAATGCGGCGTCCAACTGACCTGTCGACCTTAATACAGCCAACTTCGCTCCCAATCAGGAAGAGCGATCTTGGCCCCCATTTTCATCCAGGGAACTGACAGACGCTCTCAACCCATGTGCTAATTCCTCTGCTCCAGGCCCAGACCATCTCACGTGGGCCCACATCAAATTCCTGATGTCTGATGATGTCATCAAATCGAACTTCACCTCCTTCGCCTCTGCATGTATCCAATTCCACACATGGCCGGAATATTTCAAGACGTCCACTTCAGTTATCATCCCGAAACTGAACAAACCTCACTATTCAACGCCTAAAATGTTCCGACCCATCGTCCTCCTTAACACCTTAGGCAAATTAATTGAGAAGATGATATCCAATCACCTTCAATTCGAATCAACTCAGTTCGATTTAGTTCACCCTCTTCAATTCGGGGGCATCATTCATCGTTCGACAGAAGATGCAGGCGTTTATGTCACTCATATGGTCCGTTCTGGATGGAAAAAGAACCTGAAAACGAGTGTCCTCGCTTTTGACGTCGCTCAATTCTTCCCTTCTATTAACCACTCCCTTTTAATTGAGATCCTCAAAAGACATGGTTTTAATTCTGCTGTAGTCTCTTTCTTTTCTGATTACTTAGTCAATCGCTTCACTATGTACTCGTGGAACAATGTATCTTCCCCCCCATTTCCTGCTTCCATAGGTGTAGGACAAGGCTCCGCTCTCTCTCCCATCTTAACCGCCCTTTATCTTTCACCTTTCATTCATAAGTTTTCCAATGATGCTAGGTGTAAACTACTCTCCTTTGTTGACGATGGTCTCATTATCGTACAATCGGACTCATTCCATAAGAACTGTAAACTACTTGCTTCTGTATATCTTAGTTGTGAACAACTACTAACCTCCATGGGCCTTGCTCTTGAACATGACAAGACTGAGGCCTTTCATTTCTCCAATTGTCCTTGGGCGGAACCCGACCCACACATCGTCGTTAATCATCCCACCAATGGCTGCCTCACTTTCGTCCCCAAGCGTCATCTTAGATACTTGGGATTCTACTTTGATCGGGCACTCTCCTTTAAAGAACACGTCCGCTATTACTCCACCAAGGCGCTATCCACAGTCAAATGCATGCGCCTCCTCGGAAATTCAATTCGAGGTCTATCCCCCCTACACAAACGCCTGCTCTACAGATCTTGTGTTGTCCCCATCGCCATTTACGGCTTCCGCCTATGGTTCAATTGCAATGGCCGATACAAGGGCCTCATCAAACAACTTCAACAAATGCAACGGTCTGCAGCCTTATGGATCACCGGTGCGTTTCGCACCACACCCACGGGTGGGGTTGAGGCCATTGCCGGGCTCATCCCCATCCAACTCCATCTTTTCAAACTTGCCAAGCGATGTTCCCTTCGCTTCCAAACCCTCCCTCCCTCCCACCCCATCAAAATCCTCACACGTGACGTTGACCCCCTTGACGCGCGCTCTACCAAGAATCGATCCACAGCGCTAGACTTTGTCTCTGATGCCCAATTAGTCTCGGACCGATTCAACTGCCTCCACCCCAACGCCAAGCCCAGTCAACGTCTCGTTGATCACTTCGAATCCCAAATTCACTTCCACCAATGTCCTACCCCTGTCGATAATAATGTCAAGGCTAGATACATTCAATCTCTCAACTTAGCTAGAGACTCTTCCTTCTCTTCTCCTGTATCATTAGTTGTCTCTTCTGATGGCTCGGTTCCCCTCAATCCGCGGCTCTCCACTACCTCCACTTACTTAGTCTTTGGTTCTTCTGCCTCTGACATTCTTTCCTCCTCTGTTCGCCCCTGTGGGGAAGCACTCTCTTCTGATTCCGAATCGTATGCTATCCGTCTCAGTCTCTTTTCCTCCATTTCTCTTGCTATATCTCATGGCTGCTCTTCTATCTGTTTCTTTACTGATTCAATTTCCTCTGCTAAATACCTCTTTAACTATGGCCCCCACAGTGCTCATAAAGACGCTTTAGCGGTCATCCCTCTTCTCTGAGAGTGGTTGTCTTCATCCCCCCTCAACAACGTCCACTTCTGGTCAGTCCCTTCCTCGGAAAAATGGTCGGTCCACTTCCAAGCGCACAATCTCGCCAAGTCCTTGCGCATCCCCAACAACCCACGGTTCCCCATCCGCACCTCTCTAGGCTACGTTCGCAACCATTACACTGTCAAATGCCTCAATATGTGGAGGCAAAAGATGAACGTACCCAAATATTGGGGCCACAACTGGCTTCCTCTTACCAATCCTGTGGACCAACCTCTGGAACCCAAATACACCAACGGCGGCACCTGGCTCTCCTCTGGGCTCGGAGCCGACCCCAACTTATGCGCATGCTTCACACGCTGCGTGACCAACCATGCGCCTATCAGTGCCTTCAGACAGCGCTTCTTCCCAGGGCGCTACATCACCTCCTGCCCATGTGGCGAAGAACTTGAAACCCGGGACCATATCATCCACCACTGTCCCCTCTATCACTGGCCTTATGGTATTCATACGAATATTTATTGGCTAATCGAGTTCCTTCGCGAAAACCTGGCAGCTTTCTCATTCGCTGACCAGATTCAAGGACCAATCACTTTTGAGGACTACAACACTCGACGGCTTACTCGACGAGAGAGGCTGGCTCTTCATGGTGCTCTGGATGTTCACTAAAGGGTCCATTCTCTTTTCTCTCTCTCTTATGTACACTTGCCTCTCGCTAGCTCCATTTTCCCTCCCCATTTCATCTTCGTCTTTTCCTCTCTCTCTGTTTGAGTAATCGTACCCTTTATTTTGTGTTGGTTGCCTCTCGCTAGCTCCCTCACTCCCCTCCCCACTTCTCTTTCTCCCTTTTTCCTTTCTCTTGTCTGTAGGTTTCGGCTCTTGGGACTGCTATTGCGCACCTGTTTGTAGTAGCTAGTCTATTGCAATAAATGTTGAATTAAAAAAAAAAAAAATATATCTGAGGGATCGGCCCTGAAAGCAAATGCTGAAGGGTTTGTTTTCAGGAATTTGATCAAGTCCCCTAAATAGATAGGGCCCTTGATGTGGTCCTTGAAGCATGTGTAATGCTGCAAGATGTGATCATGCGTCTCGACCATGGCCAAGCCACATAGACAGGAGGCTTCCTCTTGTGGGAAGAACCGGATCCTGTAGGACCCGATGGGGGCGTGCCCAAGGACACCTTGCAAAGCATGCTGAAACTGAAGGTGGGGCACCTTTGAGAAGCGAGAACCATATGCCACCAGAGTGGTACCTGGGCTGCAGTGGCCGTTTAGAGCCTGGGTCCAGAACCTCAAGGAACTGGTGACCCCAGTATTTTGGCTCCTGGAAGATGGCCTTCCAGGCATCGAGGCAGGAATTTACAACATTCTTCAGATGTTGATTGAGCGATCTAACCACTTGTGTCCCAATGGCCACAGGCGGTAGAGTGGAGGCATGCTTGTGAGCTGCCCCATGAATCTCCCAGGGGTCCCCAGGAGGGACCTCCCAGAATTGAAGTTTCTTCCCCAGTTGGGATAGCCATGGGGTAAGAAGATGGATGACAGCAAGGGCATGCAGCTGCCCTGATGTGGGGTTGGGATCAACAGATCTCTTGGCTGACGCCAGTGAGTCCATCCATACTAGAATAGTGTCGACACCCTCCAGGCCTACAGCCCAGGCAAGAGCCAATCAAATGGTGAAGAGTTCTGCATCAGGAGCAGTGACATCGCCTACCACCCTCCTGGTCACATTGACCAGGTTTCTGCGGTGGTATACCAAGGCCGCCAAGACAGCCTGGTAGAAGCCATGGGTGGGCCGACTTGCATCGGTTCCACAATAGGCCATGTTAGGGGATTGCTCTGCCTCTCTCAAGACAAGTTCCATCTGCTACAAGTACCTTGCCTGGTCTTCTTCATCCCGGGGGGCAGCTCTAAACTCAATCTGATCCTGGAATCGATCGAGTAGGCGATATCTGGGCCAGGCTTCATCAGCATCTGGCTCAAACTGTTCACTGATTTCATCTAACTTTCTGTTAGATGCAATCAGGGGGCCATCTGCCTTCTCACACTGCCTAGGAGTCATGAAGGCAATAGATCTGGGGTGAGGGGTCACTCCCATGGAGTAATCACTCCCCAATAGCACCTGAAGGGCGTGATTAGGGGAGAGCATATGGAGCCTAAAGCTCGCCCTTTTGGTGAGCTTCTTGAGATGCAAATGGAAGGGGATGAGGCCTGCTAATGCCTCACTCCCTCCTGTTGGAGATGTTTTGAAAGCACCGACGATCCACAGTGCAGCTTTACGCTGCATTGTTGAGAGAGATTTCAGGAGGAGCTTATTGCGCGCTCCTGGAAAGTACCAAAGTCAAAACCTATAGGTGGCTATGGGCACCACGCATGCTCTATAGAGTGTGTGCTTCTGATCAGAAGTCAGACCGCACGAAGAGTTGCCCAACATCCCCATCACCTTAACTGTTGATAGGGACTTGGTGGAATAGTACCTGACATGCTCTTTGAATGAGAGTCATCGATCAAAATAGAATCCCAGGTACTGCCAGTATGGCTTGGGTCTAAGAGGTGTGTCACTGGTGAATGGGGCAAACCCCAGATCTATCAGTGGATTATCATCTCCATGCTTCTGTGAGAAGTGATAGAGCTCTGATTTGGAATGTTCCAAAATGAGAGCGAAGGTGACAAACAGTCTAAAGATGATGGCATAAGCACTCTTGAGTGCTTGCAGATTGCCGTCCCAAGCTTTAGCCTGGGCTATGAGTGTGCTGTCATCCACATATGAAAGGAGGGTGACTCTGAGAGGTGCTGCTTCCCTGTTGAATAACTTCATCAGGGGGGCCAAATACAAAGCAGAGAGGATGGGGGACAGGGCAGATCCCTGTCCCATGCCAACATCTGTGTCCATGGGGTTCGAGGAGAACTGTCCCCAGAGGTAGGAGGTAGCTCACCTGACTAGGTAAGAGGCAAAGAATCTCCCCACATTGGGAGGGAATCCCTGCTTGTCTAAGATCACCATGAGCATTTCATGGTTCAAAGATGGAAAGAACTGGGCAATGTCAAAGGCAACAATGCTCGTCTTGAGACCCTTTGCCCAGCCGCTTCGAACAACATGGGTAAGGAATAAACTAGCATCTTTGGTAGACCTCTGTCTGATTCCGCCGAGCTGGTTCGGATGGAATACCCCATATTTGACGGAGTCAAACTGAAGGTGCTTAGATAGCATCTTCTCAATAAGTTTTCCTAAGGTGTTCAGAAGCACTATGGGTCTGAACGACTTGGGCATGGAATATGAAGGCTTTTCTGGTTTGGGGATGATCACCGAGACTGACTCCTTGAAGTGCCTAGGCCAATGCCCCACTGACAGGCAAGCATTGGCCAGGGCAAGGAACACATCATGACATTGTTCATTCACAACTATGTCCTTCAGGTGAGACCAAGTTACATGGTCTGGTCCTGGGGCAGACACTGAGGAGCAAGCTGAAAGTGCTTCAGTGAGCTCAAGGCACGAGAATGTGATCCAATCCTGAGTGGGCAGGGAGGGGAGGGGATCTAAGACATTGATCTCAGGTCTACGATCTGAGGCTGCATTGTAGGTGCCATGCAGTGCATTCCACAAGGCATCTAAGTTGTGGCAGGGGCAGCCATCATGACTGATGGCTTCCACTGCCAGCATTTTGCATTGTTTGACCCATTCTATAAGGTCCCATGGTTGCTTGTTAGTTGTGGTGATCTCTGTGATCTTATCATCAAAGAACACCCGCTTGGCGGCCTTAGTTGCTCGTCTGAATTCAGCCCAGTCTTCCTGGGACCCAGAGGCCCTGTGACAATTGAGCACAGTTTGACACTCTCCATTCCACCAGGGTTTGGAGTGTGAGACTATATTGACCTCTTTGGCACAAGAGTCCCATGCCCTAGAGAAGACCTTAGCTATGGCAGAAGCCATTTCCTCGATCTGGTCAGAGTTTTGAGGCTTCCTATCTGCTAATGTGGTTAGGCCCTGAGAGCACATGGTGAGGAACTCAAGTTCCTCCTCAGAATCCCTAGGCAATGCCCACCTGGTCCCCCCCAGGGTGACTCGTTCAATGGGGAGCTGGATAAGGAGTGGGGCATGGTTGGATGACCCCCTCTGTGTGGGCTCAATGCTGCATCGCAGGGTGAGAGCGTTCTGAACTGAGACAAACATTAGATTGATCACTGAAGGGCGATCTGATGCTGTGAATGGAAACCGGGTGAGGCCAGGGATCTGGGGTTGGGCCAGGTCCAGGCCGAGGTCAGATGCTGTATCCAGCAGCATCTGGGACCAGTAGTGATGGAAGGGGTATGATTCTTCCCAGACACTCGAACAGAGATTGAAGTCTCCTCCCATGTAATTCAAGGGTGGCAGTTGATCTGCTGCTTCTGACAGCCAACGGATCGCTGTTTTCTCATCATCAGAGTAGACGTTGAGCAGGTGACATGTTGATTCCCTTTGGAAGAGGGAGATCATCATGAGATTGTCATGATCCACCAAATCTGTATGAAGTGATGGTCTAAGTTTAGACAGCCTGTTATGGACATAGCCCATAATGCATGGCCTGGATCCAGGTTCTATTTGCCTAATGAAGCAAGTCCACTCAGGATGCTTTGGGGCACCAATAACATCGTCACCCTCTTTACTAGCAGTAGAGGGAGCTTTGCATGTTACTCTCCAGGGAGGTTCTTGGAGGAATATTATATCAAATTCATTTTTACATGATTTGAGTATTGCGTCCACCAGAATGTAACTACAGTTAACATTCTGTGAAAAGATACGAACATCAGAGACCACTTTCATTGAGACTGAAAGGGACGCTGGGCATCAGGACGAGTGGAGCGACGAGACATATGGTCATGTACTTTGGAATATTTCTTCCTGATCCAATCACTGTCAAATCGGTGGGACCAGAAGGGGCACTTGCAGGAGTCGGCGGAGTGCTTCCCCTTGCAGTTGGGGCAAGCGAAGGATTCCCTGTGGGGACAGGGGTGATCTGGCCTGGTCGGGGGGATCAGGGGGTTTGCCTTTGGGTTGCCCTTGCACAACCCGCAAAGGAGACGATGGTTCTCATGTTTGTGAGGACTTGAGCAGAGGGGGCAGGCATGACCCTCGCACCTGCAAGCAGTGGTGGGGTGGCCCCATTTCCAGCAACACTGGCAGAGTGGGATGCCGGGGTTGGCCTTAGCTGCCAGAATGTGGCACGATTGACCAAAGATTTGAATAGTCCTGTTAATCAAGGACTTTGCTTTGGTCCCCCTTTGGGAGTCCCCTGGATATCGTCTACTCGATCGATTTCAAGATAAGATCAAGTTTAGAACTGCCCCCCGGGATGAAGAAGACTGGGCAAGGTACCTGCAACAGATGGAGCTGGTCTTGAGAGAGGCAGAACACTCCCCTAACACAGCCTACTGTGGAACCGATGCAAGCTGGCCCACTCATGGCTTCTACCAGGCTGTCTCAGCAGCCTTGGTATACCACCGTGGAAATCTGGTCAATGCGACTAGGAGGGCGGTAGGTGATGTCACTGCATCCGATGCAGAACTCTTCGTCATTCGATTGGCACTTGCCTGGGCTGTAAACCTAGAGGGTGTCGACACTATTCTGGTATGGACAGATTCATTGGCATCAGCCAAGAGATCTGTTGATCCCTCCCCCACATCAGGGCAGCCACATGCCCTCGCTGTCATCTGCCTTCTTTCCCCATGGCTTCCCTTCTGGGGATCTCTGGGAGATCCATGGGGCAGCTCACAAGCACGCCTCTACTCTCCCACCTGTGGCCATTGGGACACAGGTTGTTAGATCTCTTAATCAACATCTGAAGAATGTTGTGAACTCATGCCTCGATGCCTGGAAGGCGATCTTCTAGGAGCCGAAATACCGGGGTCACCAGTTCCTCAAGGTTCTGGACCTTGGCTCCAAGCAGCCACTCCATCCCAGGTACCACTCCAGTGGCACATGGTTCTCTCTCCTTAAAGGTGCCCCGCCCTCAGTCTCAGTGCGCTTTGCAAGGTGTGTCCTAGGACATGCCCCCATTGGGTCTTACAAGATCCAATTCTTCCCACAGGAGGAAGCCTCCTGCCCATGTGGCTCAGCCATGGTTGAGACATGTGATCACATCCTGCAGCGCTGCACACGCTTCAGGGACCACATCAAGGGCCCTATCTATTTAGGGTCCAGTTATGGATCCTGGGCTTTGCCCTTGAGTCCTTTATGGCGAATCAACGCTTATCCAACCGCTTCTATTGGTGTCCACTGGCTCTATGCTAGTAGTGGTTAACTGGGAATCAACCCATTGTTCTGGTTGCAGGTCCCCTTGGGGGTTGGCTTCTGGGGGCCTTTGGAGGTGGACAGGGGGACCAGACTGGGGAGTAGCTAGTCTGGCAGTGCTATCGTGCTGTCCTCTTCCTGCACTTGGTAGCCTTCAGGAGGCAAGTGTGTATCAACCCGCAGGGAGCTTATCCCTTGCATCATCATATATAGAGTAGGTACAGCGATGTACGTTACAACCGGACTGCATCCGAGCACTGGTATAGAAACTGTTGAACAAAAAAAAAAAAAAAAAAAAAGGAGGAACTTGAGTTCCTCACCATGTGTTCAGAGGGCCTAACTGCATTAGTGAACAGGAGACCTCAAGACTCCAACCAGATCGAGGGAATGGCTTCTGCCATAGCTGAGGTCTTCTCTAGGGCATGGGATTCCTGTGCTAAAGAGGTCAACATCATGTCATGCTCCAAACCCTGGTGGAATGGAGAGTGTCAAATTGCACTCAATCATCACAGGGCTTCCAGGTCCCAAGAAGACTGGGCTAATTTTAGGCGAGCAACTAAAGCAGCCAAACAGGTGTTCTTTGATGATAAGATCACAGAGATCACCACAACTAACAAGCATCCATGGGACCTTATGGAATGGGTCAAACAATGCAAGATGCCAGCAGTGGAGGCCATCAGTTATGATGGACGCCCATGCCATGACCTAGATGCCCTGTGGAATGCACTGCATGGCACCTACAACGCAGCCTCAGATCGAAGACCTGAGATCAATATCCTAGATCCTCTCCCCTCCTTGCCCATCCAGGACTGGATCCCATTCTCACATCTTGAGCTGGCTGAAGCACTCTCAGCCTGCTCTTCAGCATCTGCCCCAGGACCAGACCACGTCACTTGGTCTCACCTGAAAGACATAGTCGTGAATGAGCAGTGTCACAATGTGTTCCTCGGCTTGGCCAATGCCTGCCTCTCAGTGGGACATTGGCCCAGACACTTCAAGGAGTCTGTCTCAGTAATTATCCCCAAACCGGAAAAGCCTTCATATTCCATGCCCAAGTTGTTCAGACCCATAGTGCTTCTAAACACCTTAGGCAAGCTTATAGAGAAGATGCTATCTAAGTGCCTTCAGTTCGACTCCATCAAATACAGAGTATTCCATCTGAACCAGCTCGGCAGAATCAGACAGAGGTCTACCGAGGATGCTGGCTTGTTCCTTACCCATGTTGTCTGGAGCGGCTGGGCAAAGGGTCTTAAGACGAGCATTGTCGCTTTTGACATTGCCCAGTTCTTTCCATTGTTGAACCATGACATACTCATGGTGATCTTAGACAAGCAGGGATTCCCTCCCAATGTGGGGAGATTCTTTGCCTCTTACTTAATCAGGCAAGCTACCTCCTATCTTTGGGGACAGTTCTCCTTGGACCCTATGGACACAGATGTCGGTGTGGGACAGGGATCTGCCCTGTCCCCCATCCTCTCAGCTTTGTACCTGGCTCCCCTGATGAAGTTATTCGATAGGGAAGCAGCACCCCTCAGAGTCACCCTCCTTTCATATGTGAATGACGGCACGCTCATAGCCTAGGCTAAGGCCTGGGACAACAATCTGCAGGCGCTCAAAAGTGCCTATGCCATTATCTTCAGACTGTTTGTCACCTTCACTCTCGTTTTGGAACATTCCAAATCAGAGCTCTATCACTTCTCACGGAAGCACAGAGACGATAATCCACCAATAGATCTGGGGTTTGCCCCATTCACCAGTGATACCCCTCTTAGACCCAAACCGTATTAGTGGTATCTGGGATTCTATTTCAATTGACAGCTCTCATTCAAGGAGCATGTCAGGTATTATTCCACCAAGTCCCTATTGACGGTTAAGGCGATGGGGATGCTGGGCAATTCTTTGTGTGGTCTGACATCTGATCAGAAACGCACACTCTATAGAGCTTGTGTGGTGCCCATAGCCATTTATGGGTTCCACCTTTGGTACTTCCCAGGAGCATGCAACAAGTTGCTCCTAAGGTCGCTTTCAACGATGCAGTGGAAAGCTGCATTGTGGATCATTGGTGCGTTCCAGACATCCCCCACTGGAGGGAGTGAAGCCTTGGCTGGACTCATTCCCTTCCACCTACACCTCAAGAAGCTCACCGAAAGGGCCAGCTTCAGACTTCACACCCTCTCTCCCAATCATGCTCTCAGAGCACTATTAGGAAGTGATTACTCCATGGGAGTGGCTCCCCACCCCAGATCTATCACCCTCATGTCTCCTAGACAGCATGAGAAGGCAGGTGGCCCCCTGATCTCTTCCAACGAGAAGTTGGATGAGATCAGCAAACAGTTCAAGCCAGATGCTGATAAGGCCTGGCCCGGACATTGTCTACTCGATCAGTTTCAGGATCAGATCAAGTTTAGAGCAGCCCCTCGGGATGAAGAAGACCAGGCATGGTACATACAACAGATGGAGCTTGTCTTGAGAGAGGCAGAATGCTCCCCTGACATGGCCTATTGTGGGACTGATGCAAGTCAGCCCACTCATGGCTTCTACCAAGCTGTCTCAGCAGCCTTGGTGTACCACTGTGAAAATCTAGTCAACGCGACTAGAAGAGCAGTAAGCAATGTTACTGCACCTGATGCGGAACTCTTCGCCATTCGGCTGGCATTCGCCCGGGCTGTGAGCCTGGAAGGTGTCAACACTATTCTGGTATGGACAGATTCATTGGCATCAGCCAAGAGATCTGTCGATCCATCCCCCACATCAGGGCAGCCACATGCCCTTGCTGTCATTCGTCTTCTCACTCCATGGCTTTCCCAGCTGGGGAGGAAACTTCAATTCTGGGAGGTCCCTTCTGGGGATTCCTGGGAAATTCATGGAGCAGCCCACGAGCATGCCTCCACTCTCTTTTTTTTTTTTTTTTTTTTTTTGAATCAACAATTTATTATGCGGGGCTCGATTGCAGTCCGCGCCTGCACATAGAATCACTACATACAGGATGTCTAAGATGTACACTAGGCTGTTACACACCAA
>JAEUWQ010000172.1:0-15252 GCA_018524765.1 Podaxis sp. AQ799166
CACAAGATCCAGAAACCAGGAAATCGGTCACTGGCTTCTTTATTAGAATAGCCAGAGCAGCTGTTTCATGGCTATCTAGACACCAGAAAACTGTTGCCTTATCATCAGCAGAAGCCGAATATATGGCTTTATCTGATGCTAGTCGACAAATAGAGTGGACAATTAATTTGCTCACTGAAATCGGCATTAATCCTGAACGGATTAAAAAACCACACTTATTCGGTGACAACCGAGGTTCAATATTTTGGGCCAAAAATCCTGTTACCAAAAAGCGTTCAAAACATGTGGACGTTAAATACCACTATATCCACAATTTACTCGAGGATGAAAAATTCCTCTTGTATAACATTAAAGGAACTGAAAATCCTGCGGATCTATTAACTAAGAATCTTGACATGAAAAAGTTCAATAACTTTTTGCCTGCTTTAGGCGTCGAATTCTTTTGAACTTCACACTCTGACAATTTCGAGCGAGGAGGAGTGTTGAGGAATGAATCAGCATGACGCTGACATGTATACTTGCCATTGGCAATACATGCTGTATCCTCGACTCATACGCTCTGCATTGACAGAGCAATATATATTTTTGGAACCCTCCATAGCTTTGTGCTATGTTTAGATTGATCCATTTCTATTAATACTTTTATACACATATGTAGACATACGGCCTGTGTTAGTATTACTCATATCCTCATGGACTATGACTTGTAGAAACGTTCTCTGACTGCGGATGACTCCTGTAACATATGGTAGAGTCATGTTCCTTCTATCCTTGTCTTTTACATGCACATTACTCATGTTATACGCGTGTATGATGTATGTTTTCTTACTCATGCATGTATTTTACCCTTAACCCAGTGTCATAGCTCTACGGTATTTAAACCTTCATGTAGTAGCGTACTTTCTTCACTGGAGTTTTATATTCCTCATCTACTTGACTACCAAACTCTCTTAAGCCCAACATTCCTCACTACTTCCAATTCAGTATCACTTTCTCTGGTACTCCACTCGATTCACCTTTCCCACATATCCTACCATATCTCCCGGTTCGACCAGCCTCGGATTGTGAGTAACTGGTTTACTCTCCACTGACACTATGCTTGTGTAGCAGCAACCATTCTCCCCTCGTCACTGTATGCTGAAGTCTGACAGCTATGGGGTTTCTGATGGAACAGAGAAGAGCTGCAACCCCAAGCTAAGGTATACTGTGTTGTGTGGAGATCTGAGAGGGGCCAGAATATGGCATCATATTGGCCTAAAAATTATTTACACCCTGTGCAGACTTTTCCTTACCTGCACAGACTTTATACATTAATCCACTTGTTGAGGAAATAATCAGCATAATGCTTATGCATTTACCTGCCATCAGCAGAACATGCTGAGTCCTTGACATATGTGCTCTGCAATGACAGAGCAAGATAATTTTTGGACTCTTCCATAGCTTTGTGCTATGAATAAATTGATCCATTTCTATATTAATACTTATAACACTTGCATAGATGTATGGCTTGTGGTAGTATCACTCATATCCTCATGTTATCAATGTAGGATTACAGATGGTAGAAATGTTTCATGCTTCTAATGACTCCTGTGGCATACAGTAGAGTCATGTTCATCTTTTTATAACCTTTACATGCTTTTTATTCATGTTGTACATATGTATGCCTTATGTTTCTTACTCATGCATGTATCATACCCTATGCCCAGTGCTAGTTGTAGCTATGATATTTAAACCACCATGTTGTAGCATACTTTCTTCACTGGAGTTTTACATTCCCCATCTCTACTAGCTCTTCTAAGCTCTATCAACATTCCTCACTACTTTCAACTTGGTCATATCTTCTCTGATACACCTCAAGCCAGTCTGTTTCCACATTTCTCAAGTTACTTTCCCATTTGCCCAACCTCAGATTGTGAGTAACTAGTTTACTCTCCACTGACACTATGCTTGTGTAGTAGCAATATTGTTCCTTCCTCATCACAGTGTTCTTGAGGTGCCCTTGTGCCCTATCCAGTTCATAAGAGCTTTCTCAGCTGTTGGATGAAGCAGTTGCTGGTTTGCTGAAGTTTCACACCAGGCTTTGTTCTTGCTATGGTATCAGCTATGAATTGTTGACTCTGCTAGCTACACTTCATTAATTATTTTGCTTGTGAAGTATTGAAGTATTTAGGTACCTGTAAATCTGTTGCAGTGGCTTTGAATATCAAATATGTTCCATCATTTAAGCCTTGGAGTGCTTTCCACATTCACTCCTCATACTCAGGATCCTAGTGTGGAGGTACCTATACAGCTGCATGGGAAATTGGGAAAATTGGCATATTTAACATACTTTGGTGTAGATTACTTTCTTTAGCTTCTACCATGATCATGTAGTCATCTCTGCCACTTGTTGGTGTACTCCTGAGGTAGATGACACCACCAGGCCCTTGCACCCTAGCGAGCCCACTCACTTTACAATGGTATGCACATTTCTGACAGCTAGCTGGCATAACATTAATGATTAAACAATCACGACGCGTCATCCCTGCGATATCCTCATGTTTCCAGGGACGACGCGTCAGAGCATGTTAGACAAAGGGTCCCGAAGTGGGCTATGTTTGCATCAGTCAATTCATACTCCGACATGGCATCCTCGGGCAGGCATGACAAAGGCCCGAATTTTTAATTCTTGTTATACGTCGAATTAGAACACGAAAAAAGTTGGAAATTGTAAGTAAGATACTCAAGAATACATGGGCAAAGTATGAGACTGAAATGAGAATGGAAAGGGGAAAAGCGCAAAGCAGGGTGGAACGCAAAGATGGGGTGGAGCATGGTATGGTAACTATCCTTAGAGGGCTGTTCGTTATCTTTTGTTTTTAAGGCTTCCCTGCTTACCGATTCTCGTACTTGTTTAATTGTCTGTGTTGCACAAGAAATAAAGGTCCATTCATTTGAGCCTCTGAAAACCACCGAAACACCTGCACCAGCTACAGTATGCTACTCTCGGGTCGATTTATTCCCAACATCTTGCAAATGTGCTTATGGCTCTTCCAGTCGGTCGCCTGACAATCCTTCGAACAATACTTCACGGTCTGGCAAGCACTGTACTGGAATAGCTTCGGCTTACCACCGCCCCCAGACCGACTGCAACGAGCGCCATCAACGACATTATCCCGACCTTCTTGGCGAGGCATACCAGGAAACCCAGGAAACCCAGGGAGACCACCAGCCTCAGAACCCGGAAGTTAGGGATAAAAGAACCCTCGGTGACATCCTCCAAATACGGCACCGGGAATACTGGACCGAGTGCGATCCGAGTCGCGTAAGGAGCCAGCTCTTTCCAGCGATCATTCTTCAACAGCGGGCCCAAGTTCTTGCCCTTCCCACAAGAGCACAACGGGCTGTCGTCGTATTCAATTGATCGAGGCACACGCCCATATTTCTTATATTCACAAGTTGGGAGGTGCTGCCACTGACGACAACGTTCGGCAAGTACTGGAAGGGCATGTTTCCACAGACGAACTTCTTCGCCATAAGTACTGACAGTGGCCATGGTGTTGCCGTTCAGGTACCGAGAGACTACATTCATGACTGAAGGAGTTGGGATGATGACCGCGGCATCTCCGACGATTGTGGTCGAGGACAAATCGAAGCGGATGGATGACAGAAGAAGAATCGCATGAGGCCTTGAAAGACTGGGATCCTGAAGGATATGGATTTTGACTTGGTCACTGGCGTATCGAAGGAAGATGCTGCCGATGGACATTTTGAAGTTCATGACGGGTCCCCAGGTTTCGGGAGATGCGGTGTGCTGCAGCCTCCGCTCGATGCGAGAAAGGGACATCCCGACGTGCATGTTGATCCATTTCAGATCTCCCGAAGGCGAGATGGTAGGGAAGGCGCCGAGATTGATGTATGGAACATTCCAGCAGGTGATTGGGTCGATATTACCGCCGGTGCTAAGTGTCATTGGGAATGGTTGAAGCGTCAATTGTGCAAGCGGAGTGCGAACCGGCACGTCGACCTGGGGAAGGGGGGGGGTTCAGTTTTGCAGCACGGGCGGTCTTCTGAACACTCACCTCGACGTATGAAGATTTTCTGGCAACCCGCGTCTTCAATCGAGTTCCATCGACAGGTATGGGATAAAACAACGAACAGCGGTAATTTTTGATGGCGATTTCAATGCAACACGGTGCAGTTTGCTTTACATCCACAGGCGCCCTGTTCACCAACGCCTCCTTTGCTCCAGCCGCTGTAATATCCAATCTCTTGGATAATATAGCGTCTCCAGTCTCGCCTTTAAAAGAGACGGTCGTTACTCCAAGAGTGGCAGCAGTGTTAACCCGGGACGGCTGTGCATTCACGGTTGCAATCCGTCGGAGCTCTCCTTGATTATCTGGCCTTTCGGGCAGAATGAACACGTTGTCTCGGTTTAAGAGCTTTGACGAAAAAAGGCGGAGGCTGGGTCCCAACTTGGATAGGAACGTGGAGGAATCTTTGGGAGTGCTCTTGAGACATAAGCTCACTTCGAGATTATCAGGATCTTCCGCCAAGATCCAGGCTGAAACGTAGAATGAGACGATGAGTGGCGAGTTCCCGTTCAGACCTCGAGTGTCTTCGACTATAACCTTTCGACCTTTGGACCCAGGAGCATCCGCAATGTCACCAAAGATGGGACGGACGGAACTATGTGAATTGTGAGATTTGGCATATGTTTCGCATTCGAAGATGGGATGTCCGACTTCGTCTTCGTGCAGCTCCTCGAGTGGCTTGAGTGCCGAACGAGGTACCTTGAGAACGATGCAGACAACGGGGGGAATGGTATCCCACTCCTGGAAGGGAATAGGTTTTGAGCCATATCTAGCTGTAACGAAACCGGGAGTGAAGGGCGACTCAGAGTGGATACCCCACATGTGAAGGTCTGCGAACAGATTCTGATAGTTGTTGGAACCAACAAGTAACGGGTTGTTCGTCGTGACACGGTCTATGAAATGACCGAGGGTCTGGGACCAATCTGTCTGGACTTGATCACCGGCGCGGATGACGCCGAGGAAACGAACGAACGACTGCCTATGATAATGGGTGTTTTGCATCGTGGTGGGACTTGTATCTCCAACTTGCAATCGATGGAATAACGACCCAACGTTTTCATTCTCGAACATATTCAAGTACACGGAGAATAACTTGTCAGCGAGCTCTACGGAGTTGAAACGGATCTCGTGTCTTCGTTGGGTGAGCATGTTGTTCCATTTGGCATGGGTGAAATCAGAAAACTTCCAGGAAATCCGTTCATAATGGCGTCCTTGGGCTTGGGCCATCATCGCTAAGCTGGCACTTTCACAGACATTGCGGAACGTCAATCCCGAAGAGTAGCAGATAGGGGTGATACCGAGAAAGAGCGCCAGGGACGGAAAATCCAGAAGCGCTCGTTCCTCGATGGCACTTCTCTGTGTCGGGTGGTTTTTGTATGATAACAAGGAGTTGGTATGCAGGACAGTATATGGACTCTTCTGGAGGAGAGGAATGGTGGCAACAAGGATGTTTAACAAGCCAAGATGGTCAGACAAGTTGGACGAGTCGATGACATTGAAAGAGGTCGGCATTGACTCGTCGTGGAAGGAGAATTTAGAGGCTCCCCAGGCCGAAGTATAGACCAAGGGTGTGAAGTCGCCAACTTGACACAGCTTCAAGCCATCACAAAGGGCGAGCGCGTCCCCAACCACAAATCGGACTATGACTCGTGCTGGGGCATTAGACGCCCCAACCTTTTTGTGAAAAGCTATAGACCACCGCGAAAACTGCGTGTGGCATGCTCTCCACACTTCGTCCTCAGTCTTCGCAGGAGTAGAAGCTTTTGCATTGTCGAACATGGTTTTAGTCAGGGCCAACGCGAGATGGAATGACGAACAGAGGTCCGTCCCATAGTGGAGATTGAAATTGCGCCCGGCCATAGAAAACAAAAACGTCGGATTGATTTGGGTAGAATCGACGTTGGGGCTTGTGACACCGGATTTCCAGTACCGAGTATACGTCTTGAGTGATTTCGATAGATATTGAAAGCTCAATGGAGCGGCGGCGTAGATCGATGTCATATCGGACCCTTGAACCATCTTTTTCTTCATCTGCGATAAGAACATTTGCTTCAATTCATTCTGTCTCGGATCGGGTAAACTGAGAGTTTCAACATAAGAGTTCCAATGGCGGCGCGCTTCGTTCAGCGAGTCCTCTGTCAAGAATTTGAGAGAACGGCCATATGAAGAGGAATTCCACGTGGCCAAATCCGTCGCAAAACCAGCCAGCTTTATGCATTGCTCCTTCAGCAACGATGCGGCTTCTTTGTTGAGGAAAAGATCGTAGAAGATGTTCCAGTATTGGGAGAGGCGATTAGCTTCGACGTTGTCGGCGATGAAAGTCAAGAGAAGGACGTCTCGTGCTATGATAAGCGCCTTAGCGTAAGTCGAGCGGATAACGGAAGATCGTTAGCTACCTATGATCGCAGGCTCCCAGTCACAACAAGTAATGTCTGTCAAGCGGGTTGCTATTCAACATCTGAGTTGATCAAGACTGGGGAAGAAAAACTGGAGAGATTCACAAGCGCCATGATCCACATTGACGGTGTACAGAATGTTTCTGGGGTCTCCGCACCCAAGAAGAAGGATCTTAGCATCCACCTCCGGAGGTAGATGGTCTGTGAGACAGACAGGAGGTGTATTGCCAATCGGATAGAAGAACGTTTTTTTCGGCCAAAAAGTTGGGTGGGACATGAGGGGTGGTGGTGGGTGGAATGCGGTGCCTCGAGGCGTTAGTACCAGGTTTATACTTCGGAGCGCCTGCTGTACAAGGAACACCTTGAGCTTACATGCGGCTTCCTTCCTCTGGGGGTCATGTTTGGTAATACGTACGTAGGTGTTGATGTCGCTGCGGAAGATCTGATAAGATTTGCGTTTGTGCTGGCGGTCGTTATGTGCCAAAATCCAGATGCCCGTACCGCACTGCGGACTCCCTGATGAACGGGTTACTCATTGTAAGCTAATTCATGCGATCCTTCATGAGAGGCTCACCCTGAGCCTCGACTTACGCAGACAAACGGCCGATGCGGTTTGACATAAAGCCAGTGTCTTCAACATCGCTATTCGCAGAAGTTAGGTCAAGTACTGGACGTAATCTCGTAACCAGGGCCCAGTTCACGGATTTGACGCACGCCCGAGGAAGGGGACAAGCGCTAAACACAGCTGTCTGCCCGCCCACGGGAAGTCCCCTGGGTGGGGATCCGCACATACGGGTTCTACGTAGCGGGCGTTATCCATTAAGCATTGATATTCAGCACGATTTTCGGACGCACTTGTTTCGATGCTTCATGTTGTGGATTCCTCCAGTGGGGTTATCATTGAGTCCTCCGTAAGTGATAAACAATTTTAGACAAATAACACCTACAGAAAACGCCCAAGCCTTGCGCTACGTTGTGATTTGTGATGGGGTATAAATATGGACGGAGGTGGGGTAACGATCGGGGATTTGCGGTGGACGGTACTCGGCGACATCGTGACCTGGAGGATGTGGCTATGATCTACTACTTATGATCCTTCCGAAGTGTCGAGTCCATTCTTCTCCGGAAGCGTGCGAGATGGTGGCTTTTCCAGGAGAATATAAAAATGTCGCATCCCCGACAAAACCTTGATCTCTCCTTATCGCTATCATGGCCAACCCCCAACTCGCAACATTCAAAATCCCTTCTATCAGCAATGAGCCCATGGTACGTCGTGTGTGCACACCATGACGGATCGTTGACCATTAAGCGAAATAGCGTACGTACGCGCCTGGGTCTCCGGAACGCGCAGCATTGCAAGCAGCGTTGGCTGAGATGCAGGACCAGCTACCTTTCGAGGTCCCTTGCGTTATCAACGGTCAGGAAGTAAGTAATTCCGTGTTCAGGGTCGCTAAGGCACTCCAACCGAGTTTGATTCCCTCTCATCGAAACAGGTCAGAACAAACAACATCCAGAAACAAATTTTACCGCACGATCATGCTCGCCACTTATGCACATTCCACGAAGGCACGCCAGAGATCGTCGCAAAGGCCATCGACGGCGCTCTCCAGGCCAAAGCCGCTTGGGAGAGTCTGCCATGGAGCGACCGCGCTGCCATTTTCCTCAAGGCGGCGGACCTTGCAAGCGGAAAGTACCGCTACAAGCTCATGGCAGCGACTATGCTTGGTCAGGGAAAGAACGTGTGGCAGGCGGAGATTGACGCTGCTGCAGAGGTGAGCTCCTCTTTTCCCCTGAGAATGATAGGAGGCTACAATCCTATATTTGTCCTAGCTATCTGATTTCTTCCGCTTTGGCGTTCGATTTGTGGAGGAGTTGTATGCTCAACAGCCACCGATGAACTCTCCTGGGTCATGGAAGTATGTATTATGTCAAGCTGCTGCCGGAATGCTGATCCTGATCTTTGTCCCAGTCGAGTTGAATACCGGCCACTCGAAGGTTTCGTTCTAGCTGTCTCGCCTTTCAACTTCACGGCTATCGGCGGCAATCTACCGGGAGGTACGTACATATCAACGTCTTACATAGCATATATTGACAGCTTCCACAGCACCTGCGCTTGTCGGAAATGTCGTCGTGTGGAAGCCGGCCCCAGCTGCGACATACTCGAACTACCTCGTTTACAAGATTCTTACCGAGGCAGGAGTTCCTCCCGGTGTCATCCAGTTTGTCCCCGGAGGGCCTGAGGTAGTACAAGCCGCTATCAAGAATCCAAGCTTTGCGTCACTTCACTTCACGGGTAGCACCCATGTGTTCAAGTCACTCTGGAAGGACATCGCTTCCAACTTGGACGCATACAAGAGTTACCCCAGGATCGTTGGAGAGACAGGTGGAAAGAACTGGCATATCATTCATCGTTCAGCGGAGCTCAGAAACGCCGTGCTGCAGAGCGTGCGAGCGGCGTTCGAGTACCAAGGTAAGAGAATTTTTGGTTGATGTTTATGAGTCATGAGGCTTACCGTCGTATAGGCCAGAAATGCTCTGCCCTTTCACGCCTCTATGTTTCCAAGTCCCTTTGGGAGAACGGCTTCAAATCTCAGTTCCTCGAGGAGATTGCCAAGATTAAAGTCGGCTCGCCTCTAGAATGGAACAACTTTGTCGGGCCTGTCATGTATGTGCATCACTTCTCGGTAGTAAGGATAGTTGGCTGACATCGTCGTAGTGGTCGACGGGCGTACGATACCATCACCGGCTATATTAAAAAGGCCAAGGACGAGGGTGGAGAGGTGCTGATTGGAGGATCAGGTGGGTTGTGCGCGTCGTATAACCGGTTGTTATCTTACCATCCTTCAAGGTGATGACTCCAAGGGATTCTTCATCCAGCCCACTGTTATTCTTACCAAGGATCCCCGCTCTATTACAATGCGTGAAGAAATCTTCGGACCAGTTGTAACTGTATGTTCTCTCGTTTTCGTAGCGTTGAATTTTTGATTTAATGCTCTTTAGGTCTATGTGTACGAGGACAATGAGTTTGAGAATACTCTTGAGCTCGTCGATTCAACTTCAAACTATGGGCTCACGGGGGCTATGTAAGTCCACGACATGGATCCTTTTGCGGTATCTGACGTGTTCCCGTTTAGTTTCGCTTCTGAACGCCAAGTCCTCCTCACAGCCACTAACCGCCTCCGCAACGCAGCTGGCAACATCTACTACAACGAGAAGTGCACAGGTGCAGTTGTCGGTCAACAACCTTTTGGTGGCGCTAGAGCCAGCGGTACAAACGACAAAGCCGGCAGCATTAGCATTTTCTACCGCTTCGTCAGTGCGAGGAGCATCAAGGAGAATTTCATTGGCCTCGAGGATTTCCAGTACCCTTCCAACCTGCTGTGAGGTTGAGAGGAAACATAGATGATGATGGGAAGCTTCTGGAACGACTCAGTATCATTGGTTAAACAATTTTGGTTGTATTTTTAGCTCCTAGAAAAACACAGTTCCTGGTTCATTTGTTTTCTTCTTGGGTCCAGAAGGCCTCGGACCCATCGTGTGGGAATTGGCAAACGACATCCGGAACTAGCGGTAATTACATCCAGGGTTCTCCACATGGGCAATGTACTTTGTATGTGTTGCCCCAATGACAAGCCCATAAAGCGGGACAAAAATAGCTCGAAGCGCTAATATTTCTGTGATAATTCTGCTTTATTCCAGAACACTATGGCTGCCTGAGTGGGGTAAAGTTCATTATCTATGGTGGTGCAAACGCCGAAAGATGTGGAACCGTGGGGAGAGTATCGAGTCGTGAGGGAGACATTGGTCCCTAGTTATCGCATCCACCCGAAAGGAGTGCGTGGGACAGGCGTGTGTGGCGGTACAGGGTGAGGCAAATGAGGCGCCTCAGTTATTTGAGTCACCACAACTTACCCCTTCACCATCACCACCCATGGCTCACAACACTCCAGCTGTAGAATCCAGGTTCCCCAACATGCCGGGCAAGTCGGCAGACCTCGACCAGACTTGGGCCTACCTTACCAGTGGCGTCGACCACATAATGACCAGAATAGAGGCTGGCCTTTCTTTCGCAGACTACACAAACCTCTACACGACCGTCTACAACTATTGCACATCCACGAAAATGCACTCACGTGTGGAGGCTGGCAATCGCAGTATGTTCATATCTATCTCCACGTCTTTGATAACATTCGAGCATTAATGCCCTCTCCTCTCCAGCCGGCGCTAACCTGGTGGGATCCGATCTCTACAACAAACTTAGTGGATACTTTGTTCAACACTTCCAACCAATGATGGAGGTGTGTATAGAATCGATCATTCGCGATGGTGGATGCTTACTGCTACACTTAATTAGAAATCGGAAAACCTCCAGGATGTCGACCTGCTACGATATTATGCGAGCGAGTGGGATCGATACACCACCGGCGCTAATTACCTCAACCGGCTGTTCACATACCTTAATCGATACTGGGTAAAGCGTGAGCGTGATGAGGGCAAGAAGGGCGTGTATCAGGTCTACACAGTACGTTGTTACACAGTAGCATTCATGAGTCTTGTTAATCTGCCCCTAGCTCGCCTTGGCACAATGGAAAACATACTTCTTTGCACACATCCAAAAAGACAACGCCAAGTTGACCAACGCTGTCCTACGCCTGATCACCCAGCAACGAAACGGCGAGCTGATCGATCAAGGTCTCGTCAAGAAGGTCGTGGATTCCTTCGTGTCGTTAGGTCTCGACAGCTCCGATCCCAACAAGGAGTGCCTTGACGTCTACCGCGATCAATTCGAGAGCGCGTTCCTCCAAGCCACAGAAAACTACTACAAGGCAGAATCGGAGGCTTTCCTCGCCGAGAACTCTGTATCGGATTATCTCAAGAAGGCGGAGGAGCGTCTGAGAGAGGAAGAGGCACGTGTCGAGCGTTACCTACACGCAAAGACACGCAAAGATCTCGTCAGCAAGTGTGAGCATGTTCTCATTCGTGCGCACTCTGAGTTGATGTGGGAGAGCTTCCAATCTCTGCTTGACTTTGACAAGGATGAGGATCTCCAGCGCATGTACGCTCTCCTGTCACGCATCCCTGAGGGTCTCGAACCGTTGCGTAAGAGATTTGAGGGTCACGTCAAGCAGGCTGGATTGACTGCCATCTCCAAACTTGTCGGCGAGGGTGGTGCGAATGCAGAGTCTCTTGATCCCAAGGCTTATGTGGATGCCCTCCTTGAGGTTCACCGCAAGAACTCGGAAACCGTGCAGAGGAGTTTCAAGGGCGAAGCTGGGTTTGCTGCGAGTTTGGATAAGGCTTGCCGTGAATTCGTCAACCGCAACGCTGCCACTGGATCGTCGTCCACGAAGTCACCCGAGCTTATCGCTAAGCATGCTGATATGCTTCTACGGAAGAACAACAAAATGGCGGAGGAAGATGATCTCGAGGGCGCTCTTAATCGCGTGGTAGGTTTAATCGATCATCTCAGGGAGGCACGTTTACTGAAGTATGGTGACAGATGATTCTCTTCAAGTACCTTGAAGATAAGGATGTCTTCCAGACGTTCTACACCACCAAACTATCGAAACGTCTCATTCACAGTGTCTCTGCGTCTGATGAGAGTGAAGCTAGCATGATTTCGAAATTGAAGGAAGCTTGCGGTTTCGAATACACCAACAAATTGCAGCGCATGTTCACAGGTGCGCCTCATACCTTTCGATCATCAGATCATAACTAATTTTGTGTAGATATGAGCCTAAGCAAAGATCTCACCGACTCCTTCAAGGAGCGTATGTCGCAGAACCACGACGATATGGATATCACCTTCAGCATCATGGTCCTCGGTACCAACTTCTGGCCTCTCAACCCTCCCGCACACGACTTTGTCATTCCTCAAGAAATCATTCCCACGTACGACCGATTCTCGAAGTACTACCAAAGCAAGCACTCTGGTCGTAAGCTTACCTGGTTGTGGAACTACTCGAAGAACGAATTGCGCACGAACTACCTCAATCAGAAGTACATCTTGATGACGAGTTCGTATCAGATGGCTGTGCTGCTTCAGTACAATAGGCATGACACGTTGTCATTGGATGAGTTGGTATCTGCGACTGCGATCTCGAAGGACCTCTTGACCCAAGTCCTGGGATTGTTGGTGAAGGCGAAGCTGCTCATTAATGAAGAACAGGATCAGTATGATCTTAACCCTGGTATGTGTTCTTCTATTTTCGGAGAAGGTGGAATTTCATAAGTCGTGCTCTTTGGCTTTAGGCTTCAAGTCCAAGAAGATCCGTGTTAACCTCAACTTGCCAATCAAGGCTGAGGTCAAGGCTGAATCGAGCGATGTCCTCAAGGCTGTTGATGAGGATCGTAAATATGTGATTCAGGCCACCATCGTCCGGTAAGTGATATTGTTTTCGCCGTTTCATACTCTTTATTAAACCTTAATCCCTTAGTATCATGAAGGCGCGGAAGACTATGAAGAACGCAGCCTTGATCCAGGAGGTCATCTCTCAAATATCTCAACGCTTCGCACCGAAGGTCCCTGACATCAAGAAGGTATGAAGTTTGAATTCTAGTGTTTTGATGTCTGGACTAACGCATCCACCCTAGGCGATTGAGACGCTCCTCGAGAAAGAATACATTGAACGTGTCGAGGGCTCGAAGGACACCTTCGCTTACGTTGCTTAAACCTCGATCCCGCTTGTATACTATTCCTTTCACTTGTTTTTCCGCCCTCTATCCTGACCCCAATTCCGTACCTCTTTTTGTCGCACTCCACTTAACGTACACGGCTCAGCATTTTCCGCATTGTATATACCACTAGACACACATCGTCGGCTAATCCCACATAATCATGTATAACATGCGGTTTCGTTGAACGAACCGAAGTGGAGGTGATGTGTCGTCGCTCGACAGTCGTATGCATGCATTCTGTTTCTCTATCATGTTGACAATCCAGCTTCGATTTCTCCAAGGAGCATGGTGGCGTCTTTACTACCGGTGAGAACTACAGGTTTGGGTTAAGCAAGGCTCTAACAATCGAAAGGGTTGGAACGTACTGATGGGTTCTTTGGGGTGGAAATCAACTGCTGTGACAGTGCCTTTGTGGCCCGGTAGCTGAAGTAGAACAAATTACTTCAGAGGCGGTTTGGCAAGAGACAAGCTAGGACATACCTTGTATAAAATTTTACCACTGTCCACCTCCCAAATGCATACCATCCTGTCAGCTCCTCCTACAGCAACACGGCGCCCGCCGTCATCCCTGCTCCAAGCACCGCGCAGGAGTGTGTTCTCGAAACCGGCGGGCGCGCCTTGAAGTACACGATGGATTCGATTGGGTGAAGGTGAAAATGGTCGGACGTCGTGGATGATGGTTTGCGAGGAGAACGAGGGAGAGAGGAGGTAGGAACCATTGGGTGAGAGGGAAAGAGATGTGGGGGTATCCGTGTGTCCTGTTAAGGTGTATACTTGTTCATTTTTGCGTATATCATAGACCTAAAAAAATCCGTTAGTAAAGGGAGTAAGACGCGAAGGAGCAAAGAAAGACTGAACGTGAATCTCGTTGTCAATCGCCCCGACATAGACATTCGCGCCATCCGCACTCCAACACACAGCTGTCACAGGACACCCAACTTCGAATGTTGCAACAGGCGTCTTGTTCGCTTCTTCCCCTCCTTCCCAGACCTTTACTGTACCGTCGTCCGAACCAGTCGCGACGAGTTCGATACCAGAACCACTGGCCATGGTACGGTCGACGGAGTTGATGATTTCTCTGTGCGCGCGAATTTTTCGGAGACGTTCGCCGGTGGTGAGGTCTGTGATGGTGAGTGTGTGGTCTGCGGCGACGGTGTATAGGGTTTGGGAGGAGAGGGACCATTGGAGGTCGATTACAGGTGCTTTGGCGTGGCTGGATAGGAGGCCGTAGTTTGTGTTTGGTGCGTAGGTGCGCCATAATGCTAAAAAGCAAAAGTTTTGGTCAATGGTGTCGCTTTGGATGACTGGGGTTTGATATACGCACAGACACTGCGATCTGCTGAACAGGCAGCAACATTCTGGCCGGAGGGATCAAAACGACAGCTCAGAATTTCAGCCTACATGCAATATTAGAACTCTTTCGATGCGTTTCACGTAGCGCACGTACTGAATGTGCACCAGAAAGGCTGACAATGGGTGCTTCAAGGTTACTCGTCCGTTGGACAGTGCGAATGAGGCCCTTGCTGCGTTCATCGTTTCCTGAGGAGATTGCAATCTGGTTATTAGGTGGAGGGGTTGCTTTGGCCCTTTTAACGAGGGTTCCCTCAGTTGGTGGTGGTGACGGGCCGCGTTTTGACATTCTGGAGCTGTGATAGGTGTTGGTCGATCTTTGAAATGAATTCACCTGCAATAAGTGCAGCAGATCACGTGCTCGGCAGTGTGTACACCTGAGACTGGCACAAAGATCAGGGCATCTTCAACTTGTCGTTGATCCAACACGTCAGCGTGCGCTACTGTCCATGGGACTTTACTGGGGCTACTGGTGCTCAAGTGGACGGATGTCCGGCTTTCCTAGTGACATCTTGGAGAATATCCCCCCTGACTTTTGGTGATTCGATTCCGGACTGCAAATTCCGTGGCTTGACCAAGGTCGAACACCAAACCTCAACAGAATGTCTGCGGTACACGGGAAGTCCATGGTTCGATTTTCACGCGCGACCCCTACACATCACATCACCCGTCACACCTGGAGCAGCTGCACAAATTCTGAACACGAAGGCGAGGACTATTAGGGAGAATTATAGGCTATTACAGAGCGTAGAATG
>JAEUWQ010002031.1:0-10327 GCA_018524765.1 Podaxis sp. AQ799166
GCGCAAGGATGGCAAAAAGTACGCTGTTATCACGACCACGACCAGTGGCGAGGACGGTGTCCAGTCAACTCATGATACGCACGGAACCCTTCCTTTACACAAGTTTGAGCTGGTGTGAAAAAAGCACCGCGCCGGATGTCTCTATTCCTTCACTTTCTCCCACAACACCCAAATCGAGATCTGATCTGTGCATAGCAATAGAAAAGCGCCAGGTTTTGGAATCCGAGGGCCCCTTCTACTCACAGCATACATCCGCAGAACCTGGTAAAAATAGAAAAGTGGTAGCATCTATGTTGACAGCTCAGATCACTCCATAATTTCCAAGTCTCTGATCAAAGCTGCAGCTGCTTGAGATCTTGGTGTAATCCTAGCTTTGTACGGTAGAGGAAATCTGAAAGGACATACATCAGTTAACAATAGACACGAATGGGGCTGGGACCCACTGGAGGTTTCCGTTGGTATATTCAGGGTTTAGTTTGACCGGAACACCAAATTCATCCACAGGAGCCCTAATATCGAACACGGAAAGAACCGATGCAATCGTGAGGAAGATTGAACTATCACTCATGTACATTCCGGGACAGATCCTACGGCCAAATCCAAATGCAGCAGCGGAAGGGTCTGGGGCTTCGGGATTTAACTTGCCGTCCTTGAGAAACCTTTCGGGCATAAAGCGTGAGGGTTCCTCATAAATATTTGGGTCATGGAGTATGGACCTATTGCTGTCCATGAGATTCGAGCGACGATAGGATTCTTTGACGTACCAAGTATTTCCTACCACAATAGTCCCCTTCGGAATGAAATATCCCTCATATTCGTCGCCATTCGTACACATATGAGGAACCGCTTCGCTGGTGTATCAGTTAGACGATAGCGTGATGATTCAGAGTAGCTGACCCAGAGGCAGAACAGGATGCCACCGTATGGCTTCCTTGACTATAGCGTTGACATAGGGCAGAGAAGGGCGGTCGCCGAGCTCTGGTAGCCGCCTCCCTTCCAGAACCGTATCCAATTCTTGCTGAGCCTTCCTTTGAACCTCGGGATGTAGGCATATAGCAAGGATAAAGGATTGGGTTATTGATACGCTCTTTCCAAAAGTCAATCACTCTCCTGATCTATGATGAGAGACGACGTACAGTGTCTGCCCCTCCTAATCATTTCTCAGTGCTTATACTATGTTCGAGTGGGTAGTTTTCTTACCAATGAAAGCCGTTGCTGCCGTGCTTACTGCAATCTGCTCCTCTTCGTTTCTTTCGGCTGTGTTTTCATCCGGTAGTGCCTCAATCAAAGATGCCGCGATGCTTGGGGCAGCCGTTCCGTTCCTCTGTGCCAACAGAATAAGTAATATATAGATGTAGGAAAAGCAAAAACAACGTACCAGATTCTGTCTAACAATTTCGAAAGGTTCTCTAGCCACCAACTCGTTAATTCGTTTGTAATACTCTGCTCTGCGCTTCCAACCTGCGCCAGGAAACCAGCTTGGGATGTGTTTCATCACCGGGAACATCTCAACAAGATATCTTCCCGGTATGGTAGCCTCAGAAATCGCGCCCAATGATTCCCTGATGCGTTCAACGTAGGGATCGTTATGCTCTTTAATCTTTATACCATAGGCTATCTCTGTGATCAGTGCGGCGAAAAGGCTTCATAACCGTCAAGAATCAAAATTTCACGGAGTTGGTATTGGGCTCACTGGTGGCAATGTGCTAGGAAATCCTCAGGTCCGGAAAGCAGACGCCGTAAGAACGATCGTATATGTTTGAGTTGAACTGGCTGATATGTCGTTACTCGACTGGGGTGGAAGTGCTCGTGAAAGGCCTTGCGATGACGCCGCCACCATGTACCGTACGGCAGGAGCGCCCAGTTGTAATGCCAACCTAGTCTAGATACAGTCAGAATGGGGGTTTTCCAAGAGCGCTCAGCTAAAGAAACCAAATAACCCACAATTCAGAGAGCATAATATTGAGTGGACGATCGGAGTAATTGGGGGAGCGTTTCTCAAACAAATCACTTGTCCTTTCAAGTGACCCCAGGATTAGAAAAGAGCGACCTAACAGCTTGAAATACACCATATCTCCTATTGAGTTGGCGTCAGTATCAGGCCCACCCAATGCATGGGAGCCTGGAGGAAGACTGACCATAGACCTTAAACCACTGATCGTAAACAAGCCATGGCTTTGAAGATGGTGCTTCAAGCAGATTTCCAATGAGTGGGTAGCCCTTTGGGCCGGGCGGAGTTGGCAAGCGGCGGGGATTGGCCACTATGTCTTTAACGTATGTGTATAACCAGGGAAGCAGGATGAATCCCGCCAAAGAACATAGGTATGGATGCGAGCGGACTATGTCGATCATGTCTTGAAATCTTGATGGATGGTGGAGCTTGTCAACTCTTCCATATCATTTTATATGAGGCGGGCATATCAGTTCAGGTTTGCATCAAGAGAGGAAGAGGGTGGAAATAAGGGTGATGTCGTTGAGGCTACTGTTCGATCGGGGTTTCTCACCTGCGCCTTGCATCTCATGACCCGACTCGGAGGGAAAGCCCCCACAGCAGCACTATAATTATGCGGATCAACGGCACTCGCTTGAAAGTCTTGTCAGAGAGAATTTGTGAAGAGAACTATTCTTGGACTACCCTGAACGGCTGAACATGGGAGATACATATCAACTTTAGGTTAGCGTCCGTCGTCCCCCCAAATGCATGCAAGATCAATGCAACCATGATACGGTGGCCTGTCCTTCCGGGGTCAAGCGGTTCATACCAGGATCATGACCTACAATGCCTTGAGAACGCTTTTTGTGTTGAACCAAAAGGTTCCTTGCAAGCCGTCCAAGATCTATCGGGACGGCAAGTATATATTATCAATCACCATCCATTGCGACGGTCTCTTAGGGGCGATACAATTCTCATACGCATCATTGTAGGCAGTGTGTACTGCAGAAACGGTAACTTGTTCAACACAGGCGACAGGAATATAGCCCGATGAAGGCCCACATAAAGAGAGTGTAGGATCGCATTGTGTAGTGTCCGTCACAATCGCAGTGATATAAGGTGCATAAGGTATCAACCGGTGGCGTCGAATGTCCGGTGGGCTCTCCTCAACACCTCCAAGTACACGCATACGAGAGGAGATCATTGGGAGTATCGGTAGCTTCCACCTTCATTTGGTAAATCCCCGGTGAAGGATGTGCAATGCATTCCCACTTCGCTACTAGTATCTCAGTCAGTCACAATCAAAACTTCAAGGCTCCGTAACAACGGCACACTTTTGTCTCTAATCTCAACAATACACACAACACACATTCTTGTCTGCATGTGCATGGCCGAAAGGCTTAGGTGCTGATGCAGGGTGTTTTGGAAGCCAGAATCAGGATTGGAAGCTGGCTTAGATCAAGGCATCGACGGAAGACGTGATGAACGAATCCCCTCGCTGTTATGTTTCCCATAGAAGACATTGATTAGAAGTCTGCAGGCCGTTCTCGTGACTATCTGAGGACATCAAAACGTTTGGGATGCCGGGCGGCGAAGAACCGGCTCCTGTGCTTCTGCGCCGCTGTCAGGACCACATCTTGAATACCTTAGAGTATGCACCTGTTATCCCAGACTCCTTCCCAGTCACCCGGGACGCTCTTAGATAATACACTTGTTCCGAAGTTTAACCGAAACTTGAACAAGTTTTTAACACGTCCCAGGGACTGGCACACAACTCTATTTGTATTAGTTTATCAATGGCCTCTGTACTTCGGCCAACAACAATACATCACTCCAAACATGTGTGGGAACTGCACCCATGTTACCCGATTGAGAAAGCAATGTGTCACATTCCAAAAAGGAAACTATCAAATAATGAAAACCTATCTCTTAAGAATTTCAAATAATAAAGAGTGATTAATAGAAGGGAAAAATTGTGTGACATTGAACACAAGGACACTCATTTTGAGGTTTCTTTTCCAACCTGTTCTCATGAGGTGGGTTGCATAAATACCTGCATCTTCTGTGGATTAATGAATGATACCCCCAAACTGGAGGGGGTGGACAAGGTCAAATTGAGTTGATTCAAATTGCAAACAGTTGGAAACCATCTTCTCTATGAGTTTTCCAAGCATGTTGAGGAGGACAATAGGTTGGAACATTTTTGATGTTGAGTAATGAGGTTTATTTGGCTTGAGGATGATAACCAAAGTGGAATTCTTGAAGTATTCTGGCCAAGTATGTAACTCAATGCATTTAGAAGTGAAGAGAGTGAAATTTGATTTAATGACATCATCTGACATGAAGTGTTTGATATGAGCCTATGATAAGTGGTCTGAACCAGGAGCTAAGGAATTAGTGCATGGATTTAGGGCATCTGTAAGTTCCCAAGTGGAAAAGGGAGGCCAAGAACATTCTGTTTGATTTGGGGCAAATTTGGCTGTTTCAAGGTTTATAGAATGTTGAGATATTGAATTGTGTATTTCATTAAGCACTTTATACAAGCTCTCTGGTTCATTGCATGGTTGACCCTTATGGAGGATAGATTGGGAAGGGAAAAGATTACATTTCTTGACCCATAACATGAGATCCCATGGTCTACATTTTTCTCTTGAAATTTTGAGAATCTTATTGTCAAAGAAAGTTTATTTAGCTTTCCTCATTGTTCACCTAAATGCAGACCAATTTTGTTTGGTTTTGCATGCATTAAAAGTATGTAGGCATTAGAGCATTGATTATTCCACCAAAGTTTAAAACAACATATTTTCACTTCTTTGGCATTGCAATTCCACTCCTCCATAATGATAGAGAGAATGGGGGAAGCAAAGAGGTTAATGTCATTAGGGGACTCAAAGATGATGGGGATAAGCTTGATGCAGTGAGTGCAGTTGTAGAGGAAAAGAGCTTCTTCTTTGGAATCTCTTGGAATGGTAAACTTGGAGATGATGGGATGAGTGATTGAGGGTAATGGAATGCATATGAGAAGGGGAACATGATCAGATTTGCATCTCCAATCATGTTTGTATGAATGAGTAAGGACAGGGAGGTTATTAGTTGACACAGTGAAAATGAGATCTATGGTGGTATTCAACTTGTTAGGGTCATCAGGGAAGTGTGTGAATGAAAGTTGGGATAGGGTGAACCTTGTAAGATCTATTGTGTCCATGATGTCAGTTAACAAGTCAGCATAAGTGTATTGAAAGTCACATTGGGATTCCATTCTAGTGACCTTGTATTGAAGTCCCCTCCTGCATACAAAATGCTATTGGAAAAGGAGCAAATACATGACTCTAAATACTCTATCAAAGAAGAGTCTTTGGATTCAAAGGAACAATTAAGAAAGTATTGTTTGTTCAGGATAGAGAGAGAAAAAAGTTGAAAATCTGTGGGAGAGATAATATTTGGATGGATTATAGGATTGAGAGATTGAAGAGAGGAGTGAATATAGGTAATAATTCATGGTTTAGAGATAGATTAGTCATGGAGAAGAATCCAATCTTTATGAATAGGGGGTCTCTCTATAGGCTCTCAATCAGAGAGGAAGTAGATGGAACATTTCTGATGAAGTTAAAGGGAGGTTCTTATAAACATAAAATGTGAATATCCTTTAGAAGAGGAGAATTTAGTAAGAATTCTGTAGTGGGCCAAGATTGTTGTATATTAAAAGAACAAATTGAAATACTGTCTAATGAAAAAGCATAGTTATTACAAAAATGTTCAGACATTAACAGCATATGAGTTGAAATCAGATCTATCTTTCTCAATCTTCTTCTCCTTCAATTTATTAACAATCCACTCCCAATTAAATCAGTGGTGGAAGAATGGATATTTGTTACTATTTACATGATGTTCCTTGGAATCACATGACAGGTAGGTAAATTGAGTGATGTGAGGTCATTCAGTGATGTTGGCAGGAGTAGGGGGATGGAAGTTTGGGCTAGTTTTGCCATGACAGCAGTATCTGTCACAGCAGTGATTGTTAGTATGATAAGGGTTACTATAAATAGTGCATCAAGGGTTTTGGGCTTTACAGAGATGTGTCAGGTGACCCTATCTCCAATATTGATTGCACAAGGGGCTAGCAAGCCTTATAGATGTGCCACAGAAAGTGCATACTCTATTCTTGATGAGGATAGTATGATTGATGAACAATGTGGCCTTTGAGGCTATTTGAGAGTCTCAGAGGTCAAAAAGAGAATGGCTGAGTTGGAATGAGGAGAGACTTGATACAAATGAGGTTTACTGACTAAGTGATTGATAATATTAGCATAGAGGGAATTGTCAATAGCCAATTTAAAATTATCAGTGGTATGAAGAGTATTATCCTCCCTAAGGTAAGTGAGGTTGGTGAGCTTAATGAATGACTTGGACATCAGGAAGGATGGGTTGACAGCACTCCTAATGTTGGGTGAAGCAAAGGCAGAGCAGTTGGAATCCATAATGTTTTTTTTTTTGATTACTTATAATTCAGCCTTAGTAATGACTGAACTTGTATTGAGTCAGAGTGTCCTCTCATTCTTCTTCACTGACTTGATGCAAAGGGTGAGGTTCTTCTGATAAAGTTCATTATTATAACAACAAACAATGAGGTTGAGAGAAGTAATCATTAAATGTGTGAATGCCTCATTGAAAGGGATGACAATATTTTTTCAGGAAAGGCCTTGAGTAGCCTTGGATTGGGAAGAAAAGGGATAGGAGGAAGGGGAGAGCTTCAGGGGAGAAGATAATTTAATATCACCCAAGTTTCATAGGACACTAATAATGTCTACTGGCAACATTTGAGGAAATTGATTTTGAAAAGTAATATACTTTTGAAGCTCTTTGACTTTGAGGGGTGTATTGGAGGCTACCTTAGAGTAAGATGGCCTTTGAGTAGATGGAGAGGGAGTACCAGACCTATAAGGAGGCTTGGTAGCTCAATTAATAGGTGGAAGAATAGAGGAAGGGGGGGAAAGTTTGGAAGGAATGGAGAGGGAAGGATGGGAGAAGGCCTTAAGGAGATGAGGAGGAGTGATAATAGGCTTATGCTGAACTTGGGTGGCTACTAGCTTATGAGAGTTCTAGCACTTATTTACAATGGACCAAGAATTAGAGGAGAGGGGCAGGTTTGTGAACCCATCCTCAGCAGGGATGGTGGTAAGGGGAGGGAGCATTTCAGTATTATTATTAGAACCAGAAGACTCACCTTGTTTATTGGGATCAGTGGGGGGAAGGTGACTAAGGGTGATTGCTCACAGTGTCCTTATCAAATTGTGAGTCTGAGCCTTGGAGTATCCCAGAAGTGTTAGAAGAAAAGGATAAAGGGCTCTAGAGTATCCCAGTAGTGCCTTTAAGGGAAGAGAAGGACACTGCTGGTGCTTTTTCAGCCTGATGTTCTTGATGATGGCTAGTGGACATTGGAGTAGGAGTGGGAGAGAGGGTGTGGAAGGGAGGGCATTGAAGGGAAATAAAGCCATAGAGTTAAATTCTATGACTTTGGAAAGGGACAGATTTGTTGTACAATTGTTCTGAATGTGCAATAGTTTGGAGTATGTCAATGATGTAATTTGTGCCCTCAAAGGGGGCCAGATCACCATTGTTAGCCCAATTACTTAGGAAGCATGAAATAAGTCTGAGAAGGGACATTAAGAATTTGAGTCCTTCTATGTCATTAGTGTTGGTGATATCAATGTCACAGAGAGTATCACAAATTGTGTCATAAATTGATGACCAATTCATTCTATGGGATGGCTGCACTTCAGAGTCTTGCTGTGCATTAGCTGAGGGGGGAAAATGGGAGTGAAAGTTGGGAGAGATAGTAGAGGATCTGTATATTTAGATTTGTCCCAGGCACTGCCTGGAGTGGGGGGAACAAAGCTATAAGATTGGGCTTGGGTGAAAATCTTGTGAGAGGATGGCACTATTTCTGGAGAGAGGTCAATCTCCTCTTGGACTGGAGCAAGAGAGGAGTGGAGGGATCTTGGAGTACTTAGGCCTTCAGAAGCTTGTTCCTCTTCAGTACTGTGAACCAATGATGCAGTGTCATTTTCATTGGTGACTTTAAGAGATTTTCTTGTCTGAGTAGACAAGAAGTTGTCAGTGGACATGGAATATTTGGTTTCAATGGATGGCAACAGAGATGGTGAGTTTTATGAGCAAATGAAGTTATCCCAGTCTTCAATTCCAATAAATGGGCCCTCAGATGCTTCATGAGGGAGGGTTGAGGATGGCACTAAACTAGCACTAGAATGTTAGTGAGAGTGTTCCAAGCCTACTTTCTTCAAAACACCTCCAATGACTCCAGAAGAGCCCTTGGAGTTGGACATGATATCTGGATGTGTTTTGTATTCCTTTTCATTGCTACAAATAACTGTTCCACTGAGACAATAGTGGTGGTTACTGGAAAAGGAAAGTGGCCAACTGTAGCTTTGCCTATGATGGAAATCTAACCAATCCTCCTGACAAGAGACCTAGAAGGACTATCCAAAGTTATGAGGAATTTTTCCATATAAGCCATTCCTTGGTTGTAAATCAGGAGGTCAAGGATTGGCTCAATGCAGAGGCTTTTTTATATGTCCATATTGTCACCTTGCATGCACATCCATCACTGATAATTCCACCATGTGCAATAGAAAAGATAGCCTCACATTCCCTGCATTTGCAAATAGTATGTGCCACCTCATGACCCTATATTTGTAATATCATCCTCACTCCTGTCAAGATAAAATATGGGAGAAAATACATAATGATACAGTTGAATTTGCTAAGACAACCACACCTGAGAATTGCTGGTTGATTTCACTGTTCAACATTCTGACATTCGCTACCCAAAGAAATGCAAACAGGTTGTTTCCCTATCCCAACTTCAAGAAGAAGCAGAGCAGCCACTAAGCACCTACAAGAAAGTAGCCAGACTTTGCAAATACAAATGCAAGGCATGTACACTTACTCCAATATCATTGATGAACAGCCTCTGCAAGAGAACATGGTCCTTCCCAAGCTCTCCAAGATCATACAAGTAGAACATTGTCAGTGCAATGAATAGGAAGGGGGTACAATTCTTCCAATGTGGCATAGCAATGACTGAATGTGACTTGTTGAAGTAACTTCCTTGCAAGCTGTATGAGCAGTGTGACTTTATAGTATACCCACTATGCCAACAATCTGGAAGGTGATTACATTATGTAATAAAAAATACTTTGACATAGTAGTTTAGGGTATTGGTAGCATTGTAGCCACCAATTGAGAGTGCATCTTTGATGAAGAGATTATGCCATTGAGAATGATTGGTTCATCTCACTGGTAATGAGCAGGCTGTCCTGCATGCACAATATAAGCACCTGAAGGCAAGCAGATTCATGAAGAGTTGACCATCATCACACCAGGTGGGTGGTTCCCATTCCCATCCCATTAGTATACAGTCTAGTGATCAGTTAAGGAGAAGCAGCCAAGGCATTTTGCCCCATGGAGTGGTCTGGTGATGATTCTAATAGCATGGTATGTGTAGCCAGAGTTCAAGTACATTAATATTATGTAGGTTAAGGGGGACTGAAAGGTTGTCTGGATATATAGGCCCTAGAGCCCTCCATAAGACTGTTGAACCCAAGGAGAAGTTCAAGGTAGGACTGCATGGAAATGCATCCTCCAGGCAAGTTCCTTTATGGCTGTAAACCTCCCATATTTGCTGCAAGATTATCCTTGGGAACTTGCACAAGGATGAACAAAAACTACAACATAACCTGCAGCCTGTCTGGCTGACAAACACTGGCCAAAAGCCATGACACTATTGGTCAGTTAGCCTGTGGTCCACTTACTGAGCCCAGCACCATGCTATATATTCCATGGACTTTGTCAGCAAGCACACTGCAATCAGCCCAACCCTTCTGCAGCTTTGTCAGCATAAGACTGTATATCCATTAAGGAATACAGTTTTGTGAAGTACATAAACCATGAAAGCTATGCAGAAAGTAAAATCTCAGCTCACCATACAGCTCCAAGTTCATCACGTCCACTGTGATTACTGCCTCAGCTGCCATTAGTACCATTGTCACTGCTACAGTTCAATACGAGAATCCTCTCCCTAATGGTATATGCACCTACTTCCAGCCTACAGAATTTGCTGCACCTGTGTATCACTGACACCTGCATGTCCAAAAACATGTTACTGCTAGGTGCCACAAAGTGCCACAGGGTCCTGCCAAAGTTGATCCCATGGTACCACTAACAAAGTGCTGCTAGATGCCACTGTTTGCAATAACATACCTTGCTTGATGATGTTGCAACCAGTTATCTACAGCCCTTGGTAGGGTGGTTTCTACATGTAACATAGGGTCTGTGGTATATGTGGAGTCTGATAGAAGGCCTGAATTAGATAGT
>JAEUWQ010002103.1:0-12087 GCA_018524765.1 Podaxis sp. AQ799166
TAGCAAGGGATGTCAGAGAATGCTCCCTTGGCTCGAGAGGACTAAATCCTACACCAGTCAGCCTGATACAGTTAAAAATAGTCAGGTTCTGGCTCAAGTTGAGTCCACGTCACCCAAAAGGGTAGGGGTGCCTGCAAAGGGCTCTGTAGACAGGTCTCCTCACTCTTCTCAACCTAAGGCCACCCAGGGCCCTTCCCACAAGAATGTTGTCATTCCTTTCAACAACACATTCACCCACCTCATGATCACCTCATTGGAACTCATCGTCTGGTGCTGCAACAACGAGCTATATCAGAAAAACCTTCCTCTTCAAGTCAAGTCTGTGAAGAAGAACGAAAGAACACTCTGGCTCAACACAAATGCTGTTGCCTCAGAGGCTGAACTCAATGCCATTAAGAAAGGCATCATCAACTCTAACCGATCAGCCTTCGCCTCCCCAGACATTAGGAATGCTGTTAACCCTTCACTTCCTATGTCAAAATCTTTCATCAAACTAACCAACCTCCCATACTTCAGGGAGGATGGCACCCCTCACACCACTGATGACATCAAACCCATCATTGATGCTTCTTCCTATGCCGACATCACTAACCACATCATTGGCAAACCAAGATTCGGTCATGTCTCCCCCCACTCTGACTTGGCTATACTCTTCTTCGACCTGTGGGATTCACAAACCACATCATGGGCCAAACTTTATATCAATCATACCATTCTCTTTGAGAATAGAGTATGTACTTTTAGAGGTGCAAGCATGAGAGTCACTAGCCCTCTCTGTAACCACTGTTGGAGGTGGGGACACACCACCCACAATTGCAAGGCTCATAACCCAAGATGTGCCATTTGTGGTGACCCACATCACACCAACAACCATTGCTGTGATGGGTACTGCTGTCACAGCAAGACTGGTCCCAACCCTGCAAATGTCATGGAGTGTCCTCACGTGACTTCATTCACCTGTTTGTTGTGTGGTTCCAAAGACCATCATGTGAACAGTGATAAATGCCCATTCTTCCATCATCATTATGACAAAGAATGGATTATCAAAAAGGTCAATGAAATGAAGACTGAAAAGGCCAAAGCTGACTTTAACACACACACGGTCAATGTCTAATCACAACACACCTAGTATTGCTACTTCATTATCTAACATCTCAATCTGTTTGTTTAATGTACAAAAGAATTGGTCTACTGTAGAATTTCTTTTAAATTCTCTGTTACTTAAAGATGTTCACATATTATGTTTACAAGAACCTGCATTCAAATTCATTTGTAACGTCCCATCCACATCGGCCTCTGAAGGAGACCCTATGGAAGGACCACCTATTCACAAAGATTGGCTACTACTTCATGACCAATCTATTTCTAAACCTCACATTCTCACTTATGTATGCAATTCTATCCAATCTCTTAATCCCACCATACATCCAAACATTATATTGTCACCAGATTTTCAATTGTTTTCACTTTCTATCCCTAGTAAACAGTACTTCCTTAATTGTTACTTTGAAATGAATGATTCTTCATCTATTGATTACCTAGAATCATGTATACACTCTTTCCCTAGCAACATTTGCTATGCAGGAGGCAATTTCAACATGAGGTCTTCCAATTGGGATCACAATGCACCTCACCATCTAGCGCATGCAGACTTGCTGTGCAACATCATGGATACAATTGGACTTACTAGATCCACTCCAATCCAATATTCCCCTACCCATTTCCCTGACAATCCTAACAAGTCTGCAATGGTGATCAATCTCATCTTCACAATCTCTCCACTGGATCTCCCTGCCCCTACCCACTCCTACCAACATGATTGGTGATCTCAATCTGACCATGTTCCCCTCCTCACACAAGTTCCTCTTTCATCAATTGCCTCTCCTATTATCACCAAACATACTATCCCTAGAGACTCTGAAGAAGCTTTGTTTCTATACAATTGCTCCAGGCACATGAAAGCCATCCCTCCCAACTTTAACTCTGCAGACAATGTCAATAAATATGCTACCTCCATCTTTGAGATCATCTCTGAAGAATGGAATGCGAATACTGTAGAAGTCAAAATCTGTCGACGTTCAAAACCTTGGTGGAATAACCAATGTTCTGATGCCCTATATGCTTTTAACACCCATCAAACTAAAAGGAATTGGAGTAATTTTAGACATACTATGAGAAAAGCAAAACAAGCTTTCTTTGACAGAAAAATCTTGGAAATCTCAAGGGAGAAATGGCGACCTTGGGACCTGATGTCATGGGTGAAGAAATGCAATCTCCCACCATCCCAATCCATCCTTCACAAAGGACAACCATGTGACGAACCAGAAAACTTGTGGAAAGCACTTGATGAAACCTATAATGTGGCATCTAACAGACCTGTAGATCTCAACATGGCCAACTTCACTCCAGATCAAGCAGAACGATCATGGCCCCCTTTCTCAACTCAGGAACTAACAGATGCCCTGCTCCCATGTGCTAACTCTTCTGCTCCAGGCCCAGATCACCTCACATGGGCCCACATCAAATTCCTTATGTCCAATGACGACATTAAATCAAACTTCACAACATTTGCCTCCACATGTATTCAATTCCATACATGGCTGGAATATTTCAAGATGTCCACCTTGGTTATCATCCCTAAGCCAAATAAACCTCATTATTCAATGCCTAAAATGTTCTGTCCCATTGTCCTCCTAAACACTTTAGGCAAACTTATTGAGAAGATGATTTCTAATCATCTCCAATTCAAATCAACACAGTTCAATCTCGTTCACCCCCTTCAATTCAGGGGCATTATTCATCATTCCACAGAAGATGTGGGAGTTTTCATCACTCACATGGTCTGTTCAGGATGGAAGAACTTGAAAACAAGTGTCCTTGCTTTTGATGTTGCTCAATTTTTCCCCTCTATCAACCATTCTCTTTTGATCAAAATACTTAAAAGACATGGTTTTCACTCTTCTGTAGTTTCATTCTTTTCGAACTACTTAGTTAATCATTTCACTAAATACTCTTGGAACAGTGAATCTTCCCCTCTTTTCCCTGCCTCTGTAGGTGTCAGTCAAGGCTCTGCTTTATCCCTCATCTTAACTGCTCTCTATCTCTCACTGTTCATTCATAAATTTTCAAACGATGCTTGGTGTAAACTACTCTCCTTTGTAGACGATGGTCTCATCATTGTACAATCCGACTCTTTTCATACTAACTGTAAACTTCTCACCTCTGTATATCTTAGTTGCAAACAATTACTAACCACCATGGGCCTCACTCTTGAACATGACAAGATGGAGGCCTTCCATTTTTCCAACTGCCCTTGGGCAGAACCCAACCCTCACATCACAGTCGACCATCCCACTGATGGTTGTCTCACCTTCATTCCCAAACACCACCTTCGATACTTAGGCTTTTACTTCAACCAAGTGCTTTCCTTTAAAGAACATGTTCAGTATTACTCTACAAAGGCGCTATCTACAGTCAAATGCATGCACCTCCTTGGTAATTCAATACAAGGCCTTTCCCCTCTTCACAAGTGCCTCCTCTACAGGTCTTGTGTAGTTCCTATCACCATATATGGTTTTTGCTTATGGTTCAATCACAACAGCTGATACAAAGGCCTCATCAAACAACTCCAACAAATGCAATGGTCTGCAGCCTTATGGATCACCAGCACATTTTGCACTACACCCACAGGTGGCATTGAGGCCATTGCTGGTCTCATCCCCATCCAACTTCACCTCTTCAAACTTGCCAAACGTTGTTCCCTCTGTTTCCAAACCCTTCCCCCCTCCCACCCACTGAAGATCCTCACACATGACATTGACCCCCTTGATGCACGCTCTACCAAAACCCAATCCACAGCACTAGACTTTGTGTCTGATGCCCAACTAGTCTCAGATCAGTTCAACTGCCTCCACCCAAGTGCCAAGCCAGGTCAGCATCTCATTGATCACTTTGAATCCCAAATACACTTCCATCAATGCCCCACCCCCATTGTTAGTAATGTCAAGGCTAGATACATTCAATCTCTCAATGTAGCTAGAGACTCTTCTTTCTCTTCTCCAGTATCATTAGTTGCTTCATCTGATAGTTCTGTTCCCCTCGATCCGCAGCTCTCCACCACCTCCTCTTATATAGTTTGTGGTTCTTCCACTTCTGATATACTCTCTTCATCTGTTCACCCCTGCAGGGAAGTCATTTCTTCTGATTCTGAATCCTATGCTATCCATCTCAGTCTCTTTTCTTCCATCTCTCTTGCTATCTCTCATAGTTGCTCCTCTATCTCTTTCTTTACTGATTCCATATCTTCCACTAAACTTCTTTTTAACTATTGCCCCCACAGTGCTCACAAGGATGCTTTAGCAGTCATTCCTCTTCTCTGAGAGTGGTTGTCCTCTTCCCCCCTTAACAATATCCACTTCTGGTCAGTCCCTTCCTCTGAAAAGTGGTTGGTTCATTTCCAAGCACACAACCTTGCCAAGTCACTGTGCATTCCCAACAATCCATGGTTCCCATTCTGCACATCTCTGGGTTACATTCACAACCATTACACCACCAAATGCCTCACTCTCTGGAGGCAAAAAATGAACATCCCTAAATATCGAGGTCACAACTGGCTTCCTCTTACAAATTCCGTGGACCAACCTCTGGAACCCAAATACACTAATGGCAGCACCTGGCTCTCATCAGGCCTTGGCACTGACCCCAACTTATGCACACACTTTACTTGCTGCATGACTGACCACATGCCTATCAGTGCCTTCAGACAGCACTTCTTCCCAGGGTGCTACATCACTTCCTGCCCATGTGGTGAAGAACTTGAAACTTGGGACCACATCATCCATCATTGTCCCCTCTATCATCAGCCTTATTGTATTCACATGAATATCTACTGGCTCATTGAGTTCCTTTGTGAAAACCTGGCAGCCTTTTCCTTCACTGACCAGATACAAGGACCAATAACATTTGAGGACTACAATACTTGGTGGCTTACTCGACAAGAGAGGCTGGCTTTACATGGTGCTCCAGACATTCACTAAAAAGGGTCCCTTTTCTCTTTTCTTTCTCTCTCTTATGTACGCTTGCCTCTCACTAGCTCCATCTCTCCCCTCCCACTTCTTCTTTGTCTCTTTTCTCTCTCTATGTTTGATTAGCTGTACTCCCTATCTTGTGTTGGTTGTCTTGTTGCTAGCTCCCTCACTCCCCTCCCTCATTCTTCTTCTTTTTCTTTTCTCTTTGTTTCTTTCTCATGTCTGTAGGTTTTGGTTCTTGGGACTGCTATCATGTACCCATTTGTAGTAGCTAGTCTATTGCAATAAATGTTGATTTAAAAAAAAAAAACAATATGCAAGGAACTGATGGCAACAGAAGCGAGAGCCCATAGACTCCAATATAACCTCTCACTGAAAACATGCATGACCTTTCACCAGATGCAAATGGCAAAAGAGTGCCCCCTTCCAGCAGCAGCAGCAGACCCAAATGACCCCAATCCTGAACCACACATTTCCCTTGATTGTGAACATTGCATTTTGTATCACAGGGTGGCAATGGACTCTCTATGGCATTTGGAGGCAGTTCAGCAACAGCTCTGGCATGTCAAGGGGCAAATGCGAGAGAGATGGCACATGACAATACAGCATGCCTCAGGCTTCAATCAGTTATTTGAGCAAGCTGTGAGCAAGGAGGAAGAAGATAGTTCACAAGGGTACAAGGTGACAGGTACCTCAGCAGCACCCTTGGCATCCCTTGCCACCAATCCTTTGGCACCATTGCCATCCTCTGCTGCTGGAGCTCCTATCATGAACAAACACCCAAATCAAAAACCCAGCAAAGGTCACAAGGTGTCCAAGCATGATCTTATAACATTCATCCACAAACATGCTGAAGCTGAGTGGGATCACTTGTCTCAGCACCTGGCACTAAAGTGGACTTGGGGGATATATCTCACAGAAGCAGATCTTGCAGACATGATCAGGGCAGGTGACTGAAACTACATACTCCCCCACACAGGCTACAACAGCTCTTTGCCTTGGGGGAGGTTCTCTGGCCAAAATTCTGAATCTGCAGTTGGTAACACAACCACACAGGCCACACCAGTCCCTTATTCACCCCTTCAAGATCCCCCTCATTTCCAAGACCTCCCATCTTCTGATATTCCCAAGCATTTTCGTCTCCAACCCCTTTGTCATTATGCTACATCTCCACTTGGCTGGTTCCCTCCATTGGCATCTCCTTTCCCTTTTGACGCTGGCACTGCTGTCCCTGCCAGTGCAGCCCATGGTGCCAGTGGCTGTGGCCTTCTGCCCGGCTCTCATCCCAGTGACCATGCAAGCATCAGCTTGGACATAAACTCTCCTATTTCACCTTCTGCCATGCTCACTGCTCTCCAGGCTTTGGTTGGAAGCCAGTCCTTACCTGGCTCACAATCTCCTCTGCTAACTTTTGCTGCAATCAATGCCATAGCCAGCACTTCTTTGGATCAAGCTACCTCTAGCCCCTCATCAGCCCCTGCCAGTTCTGGCAGCTCATTAGACTGTGCCAGTTCCACCAGTGCCATGTCCATGCCATCTGCCACTGGTGTTCACTAGGTGTTGCTGGCCATGTCCTCTGATGAAAATGACTCCACTGGAGGGGCAAGTTGCAATGAATCAGATGCCAGTGAGTTTATTAGTGCCAGTCATTGCTCTTTTTCCAAACTCACACTCCCATTCACAGACAGCAACCAATCTGATATATCTCCCACAGATGTTCCCACTGCATTGCTTGCTATGCTCGAGTCAGACAATGAAAACACTCTGGCTGCCTCTGGCACCTCTCTGGCACCATGACCCTACACTGCAGCAGACTTTGAGGCATACCTGGGGCCTGATGATTATTTACAAAATACAGAATAATGTATGAAGTATTTGATAATGCCCATTTCTTTTGGTACATTTAATTTGATAAATGAATGAAGTATGCAATTCTCCATACCTCCATATCTGGTGCAAGTTGGAAACTGTGCCGTTCTGTCTGCTGAACCGTTGCCTGTTGTACCAGATGCACCTGTATGGATCAATTATACTGATGCTGATTTCATTTCGTTATTGTACACATATCATTCCAGGACCCAGTAGATCCACACTAATGCCTACTCTAACTGCTTCTCAGTTTTGCTGGCACCCTGAGATCCATGCAGTGCTGGCATTGTGCACTGTGGAGCTGGTGGCAGCATGCTAGATACATGAACTGCTGATATTGTACACTGCTGAGCCAGTGGCAAGGGTCCCACTTGGTGAGGAGCCGGGCTTTCACTGCCCCAGGCCTGGGCCCACTGTGACTGTCTGAGTCATTACATTGTATGCACCCACTGGTCCAAGTCACTCAATACAATGTAGGTTGACTACCTGATGATGAGAGCCAACTGGAAGTGAATGAAATGAGCACTGTAAGAATATCTAATCCTTTAGCATCAGAAGTATTGGTGACATCAATGTTAGTAAAAATGTCACAGAGGGTGTTATGGATTGATGACCAATCCATCCCATGGGTCAACTGTGCATTGCCTTGAGGCTGTACTTGAGGGGGAGGGGAAATGGGGGTAAAGGTTGGGAGAGCTGGGAGGGGGTCTGAAGGTTGGGATTCATCCCAAGTGGCTCCAGGAGTAGGGGAAATGAAGCCATATGATGACACTATGGCTTGAGCAGGAGAGAGGACTTGATGGGAGGAAGGAGCAATTTCTAGGGACATTTCAAGACTCTCTTGGACTGACGCAAGAGAATGGTGGATAGATTTGGGGGTGGAAAGGCCTTGAGAGCCTTCCACACCCTCCTCTTCATCTTCTTCAGCACTGTGAGCAGCAGAAGTGGCATCATCATCTTTGTTGTGTTTAGCAATTGTGAATCTTTTGAATTGGGTAGCTAACCCAGTATTGGTGGAGAGAGTACATTTAGTACTAATGGATGGAGAGGGAGATGGGGGCTTTCAAATGAAGTTGTCTCTGTCTTCAATATTGTTGAAAGGGGCACAAGATGCAGCCTGAGGTTGTGAGAGTGAAGGCACTAAACTAGTGCTAGAGTGGCAACAGTGAGAGACTTTGGAAGCAGCTTTGTTCAGAACACCAGAGACACCTGAAGGGCCTTTGGAGTCTGCCATATTGATTTAGAACACAAAAGTGTATTCCTTGTACTATAAATAGCCATTCCATGAAGTTGGAGGTGGTGGTTACTGAGAAAGGAAGGTGATGGGGTTTGTTGTTGGTTAGTGTGTGTTCTGGAGTTATGGGAGAATTCAACTAAAGGAAGGTGTTTGGGCCAGGAATGGGAGGTTTTGAGCACAATAGGCTGATAGGTACATCTCAATTCCTTGATTGAATCTTTCAGTTGATCCATCCAATTGGGGGTGATAGGCCATAGAGGGGGCATGATTGATATTCAGCTTCTTGAACATTGCTTGTATTGATTTGGCCATGAATTAGGGGTCTCTGTCTGAAATGATTTTGTTGGGTATTCCCATGTGAATGAACACATGCTTGATCAAGATGTCTGCAATTTGATCAGCAGTTGCAGACTTGGAAGTGGGTACTATGGTTATCCCCTTTGTAAGACCATGGTCCACCACAGACAATATTGCATCATATCTGTTAGATTCAGAGAGGTCTGTGATGAGGTCCATAGACATCTGAGTGAAGGGTCATGATGATTGGGGACCTGGAATTGGTTGCAGGGTGGGCTTCAAGGGTTGTCTGTTGATCTTGTATTGCTGACAGGTGGGGCATCCTTTCACATAGTTAGTAACATAGGCACAAATGCTGGGCCAGGTGATGTATTCCTGAAGTTTCCTAAGAGTTTCAGCAACTCTGGGGTGTCCCACAGCTGGTGCACTGTGTACACACTGCAATAAGCACTTCTTAAGCGCAGAGTCCATGGGGTGTTGAATGCAACCTTTTTGATCCAGTTCTATGGTTCTGTCCTTTCCTTTTTGGGCTTCCTTTTCAACATTGGGGTCCATGATGTTGATCTTGTTGTTTTCTCCTGAATTAACCAGTTTCATGTTAGCATTGGTGAAGTCAGTAGTTTGGGACTTCCCTAGTGGAATGGCCACTTTGGTAGTTTCAAATTCCACATCTTTACTGGTTGAGGTGTGGTCAGGTCTCCTAGACAAAGCATCAGCAGCACAGTTCTTAGAGCCAGGGCTGTGGCAAATCTTGATTTTACAGGCACTGATCATAGTGGACCATCAAATGGTTCATCTTGAAAGCTTTGATGGCTTGGCCCAGTGGATGATATTATTGTGATCCATCCATATTATTGTCTTGCAGGGTGATCTGTCAATGTAATGACACCATTCTTGTAAAGCATGGATGATAGCTAGGAATTCTTGTTCTGGCATGTGGTAGTTCCATTTGGCTTGAGAGAATGGTTTGGAGTAGTAAAAGCAGGGATGCAATACTCCATTCGAATCTTTCTGGAGAAGTACTGCTCCTGAAGCATACATGGATGCATCAGTTTGAATTTTGAATGGCTTGGAGGGGTCAGGGGTAATGAGGATGGGTTCCTCCAAGAATCATCATTTTAACTTCTTGAATGTGTCATCAGCTTCCTTTGTCCAGTGAAAGGGGGTATTGGATTTCTTAAGAAGGGTATTAAGCAGCAAGGACAGGTGGGTGTAGTGCTTGGTGAATTTGTGATAGAAGTTACAGAACCCAATGAATTTCTGTACATCTCAAACTGTTTTGGGAGTAGGCCAATCTGCTATCCCCTTAAGCTTGGTGGGGTCCATCCTGACTTCATTTGGAGAGATGATGAATCTGAGGTAGGTGAGGGTTGTCTTTTTGAATTTGCATTTCTTGGGGTTTGAGGTAAAGATTGTGCTTTCACAAGATCTTAAATACTTCTCCAGTCATTTTCTTCAGTTTGGCTCTAGTTGGGGCATGGATAAGGATGTTGTCCATGTAGATGATAACTTTGTTCTGCACAATGAGAGGGGCAATCATGTCCATCATGTTTTGGAATGTTGCTGGGCTGTTGCACATTCCAAAAAACATGACCATCAGTTCAAATAGTCCTTGATGAGTGTGGAACACTCCTTTCCATCTGTCTTCTTCTGCAATTCAGATGTTATTGTAGCCAAGTCTGACATCAAGTGCAGTGAAGTATTTTGGTCCTCATAATTTGTTGAGTATCAATTGGATGGAGGGAATTGGGTAGCCATTTTTGACTATATGGTCATTGAGATAATGATAGTCCTGACAAGGCCTGAGTTTTCCATCTTTCTTTGATACAAAGAAAAATGGTGAAGCCATAGGGGATTTCAAGGGTCTGATATATCCTTTCACAAGGTTTTCTTTAAGGAATTTGTCAAGCTCCTTCTCTTCAGCTAGAGAGAGCTTGTAGGAGGGGAAGGCTTTCAGTATGAAAGTCTCCTTGGTCTTGATCCTGTGGTCCCATTGTCAAGCAGGAGGAAATCTTTTGCTTTTCTTTTGAGAGAAAAGGTCAAGGTATTCATGGAATTCTCATGGGATGATTTTCTCAGGATCAGTTTCCTTCTTTTGTTCTCCTGCCTGGGCAAGTATTTGAGAGAAGGAGGTCTTGGCATTGATCTCTGTGAGGTCTTCCTCAGAGAAGTCTTCTTCAAGCTTATTCACATAGATGTTGGAAAGAGTGTTGTCTATAATTGAAGAGAGTGGTGTTTTCCATCAAATGTCTCCATGAGAGAGTTTGTTTCACCCAATCAATGTCAGGATTGTATTTTGCAAGCCAAGGGATTCCTAGGATTATTCTGGGTCATCCTAGATTGATTACTTGCAAATCTGTTTTTATTTGTTTCCCATAGATTGTGAAGTCAAAGGTACCAAAATGAGTGATTTGCTTATCTTTGTTAAGGGTTCCATCAGCATTCCTGACTTTGATTGGTTTCTTCAATGGAGATGTCTTCAGGTTCCAGTTTTTGACCAACTAGTGGTCAATAAAATCTTGTCCTGCTCTGGAATCTATCAGTGCAAGGTTTTCCACAGATTTTTCAGAGAGATGCACAGTGATAGGGCAATAAAAGGTGTTGGATTGATGGGTTTGTAAACACAACTCAGAGGCTGATACTTTGTTTTGAGAAGAGGAAGGGGGCATAATTTCATCCTTTGGATGGGGATATGAATTGGAAGCCAGTCTGTTCAAAAATAAATAAGGGGAAGAAAAGAATTGTCCTTTGGTGCATCTTTCTTTTCTCTGGACAATCTAGACATGGAGGCTAGTTGTCTGAGGCAAAATCCTGGATTTCCTTTACTTAAGCACTGGTGGAGTTGGAAAGTTCAGTGAAGATTTCAGTGACTTCTTCATTGTCATCTGCTTCCTGAATTATCTCATTGATCCAGGCAAACATGGCTTTTCACTTCTGTTGCTTTTCTTTGTCTCAGGGTGTCCTAGGGGGCATGGGTGGCTTATGTTTGGAAACCTTTGCTTGGGCATTTCTTGGTAGGTTTTGTGTCAATTGCAGTGGGTTCAGCTTCTTTGGACATTCACAAGTGAAATGTCCTGTCTGTCTGCAGTTGAAACATTTGCCCTGTTTGAGGTCATTCCATATTTTTGGCATGAGGATGTTTTGAAGAAACATTTCCAGGACATCATAGTTTTCTTCCACCTCATTAACCTCTGTGTCTGAACCTTCTTCCAAAGGGTAGTCTTCTTCAAGCATGATTTTGGAGAGTGCCAATGCCAAATTGTTGATGTCCATGGCATATGGATCTTTATATGCCTGGCTTCTTGACCAATTCATACTATAGGATGCCTTCTTCTTTGGTTGGGGTATAGCTCTATTGGTTCATTCTCAGGCATGGCTTGCACAATAGTTGTTCTCCATCCAATGCTTTTCTTCCACTGCTCTCACTGCTTTGAACCAGATGTCAATGTCCAGTCCAGGTCTGAGGGCAATGGTTTTGAGACCAATTTCAAAATCCAATCCTTCTCTGAAATGGTATATGAGTTCTTGTGGGCTGACCATCCCAGCTTGGGTGGTGAGAACTTTGAATTCAGAGATGTATTGGTCCACTGGTCTTCATTTCTGCTTGAGAGCATGGAGTTGTCAGAGAGCATCTTCAGTGTAGTTGTAAGGGAGGAA